>JAQQAE010001058.1:0-27690 GCA_029823295.1 Pseudamia nigra
TTTTACTGATCCGGCCCACCTGAGAACAGAAAGTCTGGATCCGGCCCCAGAGCCAAACTGAGTTTGACACCCCTGGTCTAGAGATAATCGACGGTTGTGATTGGACGATACAAATAAAGATTGAATTGAAAACTCATGATAGACATGTTTCAAAAAGTTGGCTTTTATAAAGACGACCCTTCGTTGACCCTGTAGACTCCCACCAGTCAATGCACTGCTTTCATTTGATTGGTTTCATGGTAATTTAAGTAGTTTTAAAGTTTTTTTTTGCAGGTGGTCTCCAGCGCCCCCTGGCGGTTGAAAAGTAGTAGCAGTAAGATTATAGTATGTTGTAAAAATGTACATTTTGGACATGGCGTCACTTTAATAGTATCGTGATTGGTTTTTAAGGAATTTCAGGTCTTTTGAAGGCATTTCCAGGTCCATCTCCAGCGCCCCCTGCTGGTAGGACATCACCGTGACGCTCTATCATTTCAGAGCGGTTTTAAGGTAATTCAAGTGGTTTTGGTGAGTTTTTTCAGGCGGTCTTCAGCGCCCTCTGGTGGTGGTGAAGCGAAACCCGAACAGTTACCGTTTCCATCCCTTTTGTTCCTGATCAGGGTTGAGTGAATGCAAACGTATTTTAATAATCCCGGCTGTTCTGTTGTAAACAGTAACTTCAGTAATAGTTCATTAAAGACAATCACATGATGTTTGTACATTTGAAATTAATTTTAAAAACCTCCTGCATGAACCAACGTCTCAAACCTTCTGATTCGTGATTTAAACCTTGTCAACAGTTTTGTGTGAGTTTTGTCAAACGACTCCAAACAGAACTGATTTAGTCGAAGACTTTACATTAAAGGGAGTCCGTTTAAATGAATGGGGATATTTTACATGTACATGAAGCCCATTTTCATGAAAATCTTTACCCAGTTTTAAAAGTTTGGTTCGGACTTTGGTAAAAGCACTAGTGATGGAGTTTGACGTGGATCCTGTTAAAGACCTGACTTTATGTTTTATATGAGACGTGATTAAAAGTGACGTGTCGTGTCATCGTAGTGATTCATTGTCCAGTCAATAAAGCGCAGACACCAGGGCCGTCGTGCTGAAATCATGCTTTATTAAATCAATTAATGCATAAACTCAAGGAGGATGAATATAGTTCTACAGAAACAGATCAGTTAAATCAAGTGCAGGGCAAAAACTAAATCCTGAAGCCAGTTTGTTTCACAGACGGTGGAATCGCTGTGGTTCATCGACGCGGTGAACTCCCTGACTACGACACGGTGAAATCCTACAAACTAGTCCTACAAACACGCAAACTCAAATTCACAAACGCGTTACAATCCTCCGAGAGCCGGCGCTGCTTCTGCACACGAGAGCCGGCGTGGACTCGCTTATGGCCAGGAGGTGGAACGCTTCCGAGAAGCCCGTCCGGCCGTCGCGTGCCAGAAACAGCGCTCTTTGATAAAATGATCTAAACGCCGGTGGCGCAGGCCGCTCGCGCTCCCGGCAGGTCATTAAAAGGTGGGACGACGCAGTCAGTCTGAGCACAAGACCTGGTCGTGCTGCTTACAGGAGGGTACGTGCAAACAGCACTCGGGGTCTTACGCTCATGGTACAATTCATTGGAAACTGTAAAATCCACGCAGACGCGTGTTCAAAATAATAATAATAATGATAACTTTGTCTTTCGGTTTCTGGTTCCGAGCGTCAGCGGGGAGCCTCTCTACCCGCTGAGGAAAAGCTTAGACTTCAACGTACGGTTGAGGCACAGTGTTTAGTTTCCCAGTTTGACAGGGTATTCGTTCCATCAGAAACTTTCTCCTGTTAAAGCATTTCTTCTTTTGTTTCAGTAAATATTATTGTCATAAATAACAATGCATACATTTCTCATAACCGTTAACTTCGGCTATATACATTATGTACATGTCACAGAAAAGTGGTTCAAAAAGTCAGAGTTATCCAATATGGCACATTTCATAACAACTTTAGACTTTAGTCTAGTTTGGCATAAATTAATGTCAAGTTTGGTACAAAAATAGTTCATATTTACAAGAACAGAAATCCAGATCTTTATCACGTAGATTGTGGTTACTAATTAACTAAAAAAGATTCCGGATGAGGGAAGCAGGAATAGAAATTAAGTTTTTTTTTTCTTCTTTACATGGACCGTGAATTGACTGTTGCACCGTCCTCCGTCACCGCAGGGATCCTCAGAGGGAGTCGGGATTTCAGAGGAGGGGATTAGGGGACGGGGGACTTGGGGGAGACGGGAGACTTTACTCTCTGGGGTGACTTGATCGGCTCCGGAGACTTTACTCTCTGGGGCGACTTGATCGGCTCCGGGGACTTTACCCTCAGAGGGGATTTGATTGGCTCGGGGGATTTGGCAAGCGGGGATTTCAGAGGTTCGGGGGATTTGACTCTTGGAGGGGATTTGATGGGCTCTGGAGACTTAGCAGCAGGCGACTTGACTCTGGGAGGAGACAGGACAGGCTCGGGGGACTTGGCCTCTGGAGAGGTGATTCTGGTCACCAACGTCTCCTTGGACTCCATCCTGCGGACCGTTAGAGTGAAGTGAGCTTCCTGTTGGCCTCCAGCGTTTTGTACCACCACACTGTAGTTGCCTCCATCTGACATCTCAACCCCACAGATCTCCATGGTGGAGTTGGACCGAGTCGAGACAAGGTGGTGACGGGCAGAAGAGCCGACTGGTTGGCCTTCGTGAAGCCAAGTGATAGAAGGTGCCGGTTCGCCGTCCACATCACACTCAAATCTGGTGCTGCCGCCCTCCTCTACAGTCATGGAGAGTGGTTTGGTCAAAATCCTAGCAGGAGCACTTGGCTTCTCCCTCACTTTTTCAACAACAGTTGTGGTTTCCTGTACTGTTTCCCTCACAGTTGTTCTGGAGGAGGAGACGTGGTACACCTCGGTTCTGGTCATCTCTGGCAGATGGGAGGATGGAGGTTCTTCGTCTTTGCGGAGAGAAGAGAAAGCGGCATATTCTTCTCCAGCTACTTCCAATGTGGCGTAATCAGAAGTTTCTCCTTTGGCGTTCGTGCAGACGACGCGGTAAGTGCCAGAATCTTCGGTCACACACTTGTTGATCTGAAGAGTCAAGACTCCGCTGACGTTGGTGATGTGGTATTTGCTGCTCTGCTTGATCTCTTTTCCATTGTGGAACCATTTAACTGCCGGTTCTGGTTTGGCCAGGACATTCAAGGTGAATCTTGTGTTCGAGCCGTAAGGTACGCGGTGAGATCGCATCCTGATGGTGATACGTGGGGCGTGGTCAAGGCTGAAGGGACCCTGAGTCACTACCTCCACCTTTGTCTCCACAGACCTCCTCTCAGCTCTCAGAGCCTGCTTCCTCTCTTCATACCGAGAGGCAAAGTCCACCTTTGGATAGGTCACATCGGTTTTTGCCTTCTCTGGAGCAGTGGTTGTCTTCTCCGGTTCGGGCATGGGGAGTTTCTTGATTGGCTTGGGAATATATTCTGAAGTAAAGGCTGTGAGGTGCTCAGACTGTACGTCTTCGGAATACGTTGCTACAGTCACAGCTTTTTCCCTCTTGGAGGAACGAGTCTTCTCCTCAAATTCCATACGTTTGAGTTCACTCTTGTAGGTGGTGATTCTCTCGGAGGTTTTATGAGGACGCAAAAGCTCCTGATCTTCTCTTTCTTCATACACCCTCTGCTTTTGTCCTTGAGGTTTGTAAGTGGCCTTGTCATGTCGCTGGCGCAGATCGACAAAACTTGGACCAGCCTCATATTTGGAGGGAATTCGGTAGGTGCTGTATCTGTGGATGTCCTCTCCTTCCTCATCATCACTGTAGGCACGTCTTGGCGATGAGGGTCGCAGTGCAGACAGCTCAAAGCGAACGGGGCTGAGGCTCGGCGGCGAGGCGGAGTAGCCCAGCGCCAGCTCATCCTCAAGACGCAGCCTTTCCTCCTCGGTTCTCTTCATGGACAGGTACTCCCTGACCGGCAGCAGCAGCTCTTCATCTGAGAGGTCCCCGAGAGACCTCCTCCTGATCCTGTGGTAGGCATCCAGCTCAGGGGATGGAGTGCGGTACCTTGCAGGCCTCACAGTTTCTAAATCATCCTGAGTCATGGAAGAGATGCGCCACTGAGGCTTGTACTGTTCTTTGATTCTGACCGGCACTTCATAGAACTGCTCCCACCTGGAGAGGCGGATGCGCTTCATTCTCTTCTGCCTGATCTTGTCCATGGGCTCAGGGAACTCGTACTGATCTCGCAGCTTCTTGTACCATTTCAAGTCAGAGAGTGGCTTGAAGTGTTTGATTTCCACGTCTTCCTCGAGAACGGCGGGGTTAATGACGCGAGGAGTTGGCACGTCGTACGGCATGCGCAGCCTCTTCTCCTCTGCCCGCTTCTTCTTCTCCTCCAGCTCTTTCTGGATTTCGGTCTCGGTCTTCTCACCCTTCTTGGTCGTTACTGCAGGTTTGAACATGGTGGCTGCCTCTCTGACAGCTTGTACGGCCAAAGGAGGAAGCGGTGCAACCACAGTACCAGTGAGAATCTGAGAAAGCCTTACTTTTTTGTCCAGCTCCTCCTTTCCAGCCACTTCTTTCTTCTTTTCACTCGTTTCAAACTCCTTCTTCACATGCGTGACCCGCTCCACTTTGAGTGTAGCCTGACAGCTCGCGGATCCAGCGGAGTTGGTAGCTGTTACTCTGTAAATACCCGAGTCTTCTGGGAGAGTGTCTCGTACATGAAGGATGAAGTAATCCAGGCCCTCGTGGACAACTTCGATTGACGGTCCGAAGGCCAAAGGCGTGCCATCCTTCTCCCATTTCAGTGTGGGATGTCCAGATACTCTGATCTCGAAGCGTACGTTCTGGCCCTCCCTACACTCTACATTTGCGAGCAGGCGTTTGAACATGGGCCTCAGAGTCAGATCTGCTGGTTTGGGTCTGGGTACGACAGTGAGACGAGCCTTGCAGCTGTCATCGCCGTACCTATTCCGAGCCACCACACTGTATTCGGCATCATCCTCGTCGTCGACACTGTGGATAATGAGCTGATACAGGCCTGTGTCGCTGATGAAGGTGTACTTCCTGTCATCGTGTCCAGGTATGAGCTTCTGTCCAGACTTGTGCCAGATGACACGAGGCTCAGGGTGGACGGTGATAGTGACGCCAAAGCGTACATCCTCGCCTTTGTAGGCGGTGGTGTTGACCAGTGGAAGGGTGAACTCGGGTGGCTTCTGGAGCAGTCTGGCGGTGTCGACTCTGCGTTTTGTTTTCTTCACCACACGGGTAGTGAAGAAGTGGCGGTATGATCTAACACCATTGATGAAAAGCTCTGCGTAGGCGCTGTCCTCACCGTACTCATTGACAACCTTGCACCTGTAGGTGCCGTCGTCGGCTCTTGTAATCTTGTTGATGACGATCACAGCCAGGCCGTCCTCATATTCCATTTCATATTTGTCACCGGCCTCGAGCTGCCTGACGCCGCAATACCACGTGACTTCAGTTGAGCTGTCGTAGTTGTCAATGTTGCAGATGAATTTCACACCATCACCCTCGTTGGCCACCGCGTGGCTGATCTGCCCTGCGAGAGGACCATGTTCAAATGGAGCGATCTTGACTTTGGAAACAAAAACACCACGCTGGGATCTGATGGAGCCGCCACTGGCCACACGGGCTGCAGAGACCACGGTGCTCCATTCCTTCCTCACCATGGTCTGGTAGTATCTCTTATGTCGACCGGTGGGTATCGCTCTGGTGCTGAGCTCCCCTTCAGGCTTGGCCAGCCAAGGATGAGCCAGAGCCTCCGCTGCAGTCATACGGTGCTTACGCTCCTTCGTCATCAGGCGATCGGTGAAATCTAAAGCATCCACACTGATCTGCTTGAAGCATTCATCATCATAGCTGTAAGCTGCACTGGAGATGTTGTCAATCATCTGCTGGTTGGTTTCAGCTGTGAATGGATTAAGTCCACTGACGAGCACATAGGCGAGCACACCGACAGACCACATGTCTGTGACGGTGCTAACCAGGTCACACTGGTGAATCTCAGGAGCGGCGTACTCAGCAGTGGTGTACTGGATCTTGATTTGGTCTCCGGGAGTCAGGTGTCTGGACTGACCTAGTTCGATGATCTTCACATTGGAGCTGGTTCTGCTCATGTAAACAATGTTCTCGGGCCTAATGTCGAAGTGTCCGTAGCTCTGGGCGTGTAGGAATTCCAGAGCTGAGCAGATCTGCCTGATGTAATTGACAATTTCACGCTCGTTGAGTTCGAACTCTGACGTGTTGAGGCGCTCAAAGATGTCGACACCGGAGATGAAGTCGTAGATCATAACCAGCTCTTCAGGAGAATCAAAAGACTCATGGAGGAGGAGGAAGTTTGTGTGTTTGGCAAGATTCAAAGTTGCAATTTCCTTCTTGACAATTGCTTGATCAGCACCTCTTACTTTGACAAATTTAGCCATGTAGGTCTTTTCAGAACTGATGTCAACACAGCGATGAATGATTCCAAACTGTCCTCTGCCCAGTTCTTCTGCAATGGCATATTTGTTGTGCAGATTCTTGGCATCAGAGTGTGGCGCTTTGCTCTTTGGAACACGACCAGTATCGTCAACTTCACGGTCATAGAGCAGAACTCTGGATTTGTCCTCCTTGGTCATAACTGGTCCACTGGTCTCACTTGGAGCACTCTGTCCAAACTTATTCTCAGCAATAACTCTGAACTGGTAGCTGGTTCCACCAAACAGGTTGGTGACGGTGTAGCGGGTCTCACGGGACTGGGCGACACGCTCCCACCTCTCAGCGGTGGTCGGGCATTTCTCAATGATGTAGCTGATAACTCTGCTGCCGCCGTCGTTAGCTGGTGCGACCCAGTTGAGTGTGGCTGAGTCTCTAGACACGTCGCTGGCTTTGATGCCACGTGGAGGATCAGGCACATCAGCCACGTCCAATTCAAGTGTCTGCTGGTCGATGCCAAATCGGTTCTTGGCACAGACGATGTAGAAGCCAGCGTCCTTCTTCTCCACTCCATTGGTGAACACCAAAGATGTGAATGACCTGGTGACAATGACCTGGTAGTGACCATTACTGTCAATGAGATCTTGTCCCTTCTGCCATGTGATGACTGGATCTGGTTTTCCACCAAATGGAATCTTGATGTTGACCACTTCCCCGCGCAGGGCAGGGATGGCCTCCTTGTCCTTCAGGTTCTTTGGCAGGTGAATCTTGGCAGGGATTTCAACATCCAGGGACACGGTAGCACAGATGGAGCCACCCTGGTTGGTAGCCCTAATCTGATAGACAGTGGAGTCTTCCTCATCGGCCTCAGTAATGACCAGCTGGTGGTAACCGCCCTTGAACTCCTGGATCTTGATCTTCTTTCCATCAGAGTGAATCTCCTTTCCTCGCCTGAACCATTTAATCACCGGCTTGGGCTGTCCGGTGATCTTGCAGACGAGGGTGGCGTTGCTCTTGTACTTGACGCTCATATTCCTCAGCTCCTCCTTGAAGGCAGGAGCGCGGACCTCGACGGCTGTGGCTGGAATGATGGGAGCCGTCTCCTCGCTGTAGTCACTCTCTCCTCCCAGATTCTCACACTTCACACGGAAGATGTACTCGACGCCCTCGGTCAGACGTTTGACAGAGAACACGGTCTGTTTGATCTCGTCTGTGGTCACCGGAGCCCATTCGGTCCATTCCTTCTTGTCCTTCTTGTTCTTCTTCTCAAGGCAGTAACTCTTGATCTTGGAACCACCGTCGCTGAGCGGAGGCTTCCAGGAAACCACGCAGGAGTTCTGGGTGATTCCAGAAACAACTGGAGAAAGAGGTGGCGATGGTTTTTCTGTGGACACGAGAGGAAGATTTCAGTCAGTACTTGTGCACAGCGGTTGTGTATATTTTTGTTACATTACATTCGTATCGAGCCCAAAGAGCAACACCAGTCTTCATTCTTGACTAAATAATGTGAACAGGACAAATGTATAAAAATGTTGGCATGAACCTACCCAGCTGGCTCTTGATTAGAATGGGTGCCGTGAGCTCAAGTGGCTCACTGTTGCCATATCGGTTCTGGGCGTACACCCGGAAGAAATATCCGGCACTGTCGATCAGATTGGGCACACGACAAGATGTGCCGTTAATGGATGACGACACCAGTTCCCAGTTAGTTCCCTCTTTGTCTTCACGCTTCTCAACGATGTAGTTGGTGACCATGCAGCCTCCGTCGTCTTTGGGAGGCTTCCAGCTGATGATGACAGAATTCTTCAAGAGAGCGTCCAGGACGATGGGACCCTGAGGAACGTCGGGTTTGTCTAGAAACAGAAACAAGATTTTGGTTGGATGACTTCACGTAAAGGTTTTGTTGTATGTCATGCAGTAAATGGACATGAACATACCGTAGATTTCCACGCTGAATGCGGTGTCCGCCCTGCCAAAGTGGTTGTGCAGCCTGATCCTGTATTTGCCTCCGTGCACTCTGCGCTGGACATTCTTGATGACCAGGTGAGTGTAGTGCTCGGTGGTCTCGATGCTGATGTCCTCTGTGTTCTCAAGGGTCTTTGCTCCATGGAGCCACATGATCTTTGGCTCGGGGCGTCCAATGTAGACAGCGTGGATACGCAGGGTGGTTCCCAGTCCGGCAAAGTAGGTCTCCTTCAGCGGGTAATCTGGATGGAAGGACGGCGCAGCCTCTAACACCAAGACTCCGGTGGTTTCAGCCTCGCCGGCATCATTGATGGCCTTGCAGGTGTACTCGCCCTCATCCTCCTGCTGGTCAGTGATGATGGACAGCGAATGGTTGCGGCCGTCGGAACTCATTTCATATTTGCGGGATTCAACGACCTCCTTGCCGGCGTGGTACCATTTGATGTCAGGAACAGGTCTGCCGATAATCTGGCACTTCATGACAGCAGGCTGACCGAGCTTCGCAGTGACTTCATCCATTTCCTTCCTCAGACTCGGTTTATTTTCAACTGTAAAAACAGGTCATGTAACATTTATTAGTATCAAATCACTGTGGTTCGGCAAACGTAGAAATGACGATATACAGTTTAATCAAACGTATCTTCAGTTTACGCACCACTTAGTTTGGTCTTGATGCATGTGACAGTTCTACGAGGTCTGCTCATTCCAGTCTCATTTTCAGCAAACACTCTGAACTCGTACTCGGTGGCCTCAGCCAGCCCGGGCATCGTAAACTCCTTATCTTTTAGTCTCTCTTTGTTGCACTTCTTCCAGGTGCTCTCGATGGACTTCCTGTGCTCCACCCAGTAGCCCAGAACCTCCTTCCCGCCGTCACACTCTGGAGGCGTCCAGCGAATTGTGATGTAGTTGTGAGTGACGGTCACTGTATCGATCTCACCTGGTTGGCTCGGTTTGTCTGAAAGTGAAAAATAAGTCGGAAGCGTCAGTGGCTCAGCGTCTGTTAAAAATGTACAAAATGATCCCGTTACAGGACTCACCAAACGGATCCTTGCACGTGACCGGGTCCGACGTGGGTCCGGCCTCGCTGCCACCGATGTCATTGACAGCGATGACACGGAAGTGGTATTCAGCATCAGGGGTGAGTCCGGGCACAGTGAACATGGTGGACATGATCTTGGTCTGATGGCGGGACCAGGTCTCAGCAGAAACCTCCTTGTACTCAACAAAGTAGCCGGTGATGGCAGAGCCGCCGTCGTCCTTCGGTCTGGACCAGGCCAGGGCCACGGAGCTCTTGGTGACATCCATGACCTCTGGTGGGGTGCTTGAGGGCTCGGGAGGACCTGAGTGAAAAACAAGTAAATATTTGTATCATTTATTTTGACATTTTGAAATGATTGCCGATTGAGATTGAGTGGACTGCACACTGTTGAGTCTTCCATGGTTCAAAGTTCAAATCCTCTTTTAGTCCTAGTCCTTGCCTGTTGTCACACACAACTGTGGAAAAACCGAAATGCTACTCACAAAGAGGAGTCTTTGGAACCACAGGCTGCTCAGACTTCAGAGATCCACTGATACCAAACGAGTTCTCAGCCGTGACCTTGAAGTGGTACTCGGTTCCCTCCTTCAGGCCCTTGACGACCAGGTGAGTGTCGGTCACTCTGGAGTCCACGGTGTACCAGGCGTTTCTGGCTGCCTCTCGTCTTTCCACAATGTAACCCAGAATCTCTGAGCCCCCGTCGTCAGCAGGTGCCTTCCAGCAGATCTTGACAGAGTTGGCCTGGATCTCCTCAAACACCATCGGTCCCTGTGGCGCGCTGGGGCGGCCGATGACCTTCACCTTAATCTGGGCCTTCTTCTTGCCGACCTTGTTCTCCAGCAGCAAGTCGTACACGCCGGAGTCGCTTCTTTCAGCTCCTTTAATCACCAGCTCGCTGGCGTCCTCGGTGGACGCAATCATGGCCTTGTCGGACACTGGGCCGCTGTCCTTAGACCACTTACAGGTCGGATGAGGTTTCCCTTTGATGGGCACAGAGAGTCGGACCACGCCTCCCTGGCGAACCACGTACACGTCTTTGTATTTGAGTTCCAGGTCATAATCAGGAGATTCTGGTGAAAAAGAGTGGCAATAAAAGTCATGTTTTTGTAAAACAAAGAAAAAAACAGTTAATTTTCATTTGAGTGTTTTCAGGCTCTGGTTGATGCTTCGTGGGTTCGGGTTGATTTAAATGACTCTACTCAATTGAAGATGTCTTGGTTTGACGCTGTGCGCGTCGCTTGTTGTCGATACTTTTAAAGACGGTGCCTGAGTAATGAGACGTAACTAAACAAATTAAAAGTACATGTAGTCAAGGTTCTTACCAAGCATCTCGATGACTTTGACGGTTCCCGGCACTTCAGCAGGCTCTCCGGAGCCGCCGGCGTTGCAGGCCATGACGCGGAATTTGAACTCCTCTCCTTGAGGCATGCTAGTGAGGGTGTACTCGCAGATCATAGACGGCGTGGTGTTGCACTTGATCCAAGCCATGGTACCGGCCTTCTGCATCTCAATGAGGTAACCATCCACTCTGGCATCGCCTTCGTCGTCGGGAGGGCTCCAGGCCAGAGACACGGAGGACTTGGTAGTGTCGGTGATTCTGGGGTTCTGAGGACAGCCCGGCGGATCTGTGAGAAAAACACAAACATCATCAGAGCAGTGAAAACACTCTGTTTGATCCATCCATTTTCTAACCCTTAATCCTCGCGGGGGGGGGTACCCTAGTACATGTTTTTGGTTGTGGGGGGAAGCTGGAGAACCCGGAGAGAACCCACACAGACACGGGGAGAACATGCAAACGCCACACAAAGACCCCCAGTACTGTGATTGAATCCAGTGCCGTCTAGCTGTGAGGCACGAGTGCTACTGACTGCACCGCCGCGTCAGTACACACTGCGCCGCTGCATCAGTACACACTGCGCCGCCACGTTGCTACCCTCTGCGCCGCCGTGTCGCCCCTGTTTGATTCATTTAAACAGAATTCAAAACCTTCCGTCTGTAAATCACATGTGGTTTGGTTCTCACCAATGGGATCTGTGGCCACAGCTGGTTTGGATAGCAGACTGGGTTTGCCGACTCCTCTGGCGTTGATGGCTGTGATCCGGTGTTCGTATTCCAGACCCTCAATCAGCTCTGTCGACCTGTACCTGGTCATGGTGATTGGGTTCTTGTTGGCACGGACCCATCGGTCAGATCTGACCTCTTTGCGCTCAATGATGTATCCAGAAACCTCCAGACCTCCGTCTTCGACCGGTGGGTCCCAGGCCACGGTCATACCGTCCCGAGAAACATCGAAGGTGATGGGTCTGCCAGGAGGTCCTGGTACATCTGTGGACAAGATGAAACATGTCACCCGACTGCATTCGACTCTGCCTACATCATAAAATCTGTTCCTGACTGGATGTGTTCTTAGACTGGTAGCTCACTAAACTCCACAGACCGTAACCTGAATCAAAGGTTTATGTGACCATAAAGAAGCTGTTTCTTTTACCGTTCAAGCTTCTGCAGGTGACGACTTCAGACTGCAGGAACTCTCCGGTGCCGTAACGATTCACTGCAGCTGCACGGAAGATGTATTCATCGCCCTCGATCAGGTTCTCGAACTTGAACAGTGGGCGGCTAACGGCGTCGGAGACCGGGACCCAGCCGGGTCTGTGAGCGTCACGCTGCTCCACCACGTAGCCGCTGATTGGAGCTCCACCATCCCGTACCGGAGGATTCCAGCTGCAGGTGATTGTGGTGGCATCGATCTCTTCGAACTTAATGGGACCGTGTGGTTCATCAGGTTTGGCTGCAAAAGGACGATGGTTCAATTTATGTCAAACTGACGACAAAACAAGACACCAGTAAACTGTCTGACCAGAACATTTTAAGGCTTCAATACAGCGACTCAACTTCCTAAAATTGACTCACTGACCTCATTCATTATGTCAAAAAAACACTAAACATCACTTAAACTAAACTGAATCTCACTTTTTTAAATGTCACGTGTTCTATATGTTTATTCATGCACAGAAGTGAGAAAGTGTCCTTACACAGAATGATGAACTTGATGATTTCAGTGGCGACACCCACAGCGTTCTTCACCTCCAGAGTGTAGTCCCCGGTGTCGTCGATGGTCGTGTCGGAGATGGTCAGCTTGGAGAACTTGCCTGTGCTCTGGAGCTTGATGCGGTCGGTGTTCTTGAGCCTGTTGTCGTTGAAGTACCAGGAGCAGACGGGAGGAGGTCTGCCAACGATGGGCAGGTCCAGCTCCAGGGTCTTTCCGGCCAGGACGTTGACAACCTTCTGAGGAATAGTGGAGAGATCCACCACGGGCATCACTGGAAGAAGAGGACACAGCAATCGTCAACGAAAAACCCAAAAGGACTGTGGTTCTTCACAGAGAATCACTACATACGGAACGAGAGTCAAAAAACAGCCAGATTTAGTGGTTTGAACTGAAACCCATGTGGTCAACACGACTTATCATCAGTCAGCAGTTAACAGGGAAACCGCAGGAAAAGAGACATTTACAAAACTGAAAATATAATTTAAGGTGCAGCCAAAACTTTTTGGCCGTGACTGTAGATTTATTCTGGTGTTTAAGTAATTCTTCGACATCATAGAGCATTTTGGTGTAAATCTCCGCCAGAACAGACATGTGACATCATACCTCTCTGTTCCTGCACAGTGACGGCTGTGACCAGCTCTTTGGCTTCGCTGGCTCCTCGGCTGTTGACGGCTCGGATTCTGAACAGGTACTGCTCGTTCTCGTTCAGCTTCTCGATGGTGTGTTCAAACTCCGTCAGCTTCAGCGTGGCCACCTTCATCCACTTGTCGGTGCCGAACTTGCAGGCCTCGATGACGTAGCCGGTGAGCCTACTGCCGCCGTCGTGCTCGGGTTTTTCCCAGCCCAGGGACACGGTGGTCTTCGTCACGTCGATCACCTCCAGCTTGTGCGGCGGCAGAGGAACCTCGCACACCAGAATGACATCTGGAGTCTCGCAGGGCTCGCCGACACCGTAGATGTTCTCAGGTAGGACTCTGAAGTAGTACAGCATGCCTTCCATCAGGTTGTCAATTTTGTAGGATGTCTTGGTACACTTGGCGGTGACGGTCTTGTAGGCCCTCATGGAGGCCTCTCGTCTCTCAATGACATAGTTGTTGACAGGAGCGCCACCGTCCACAGTCGGGGGTTCCCAAGAAATGGTGGCAGAATCCTTTGTCAGCTCCTTGATCTTGATTGGTCCAGTTGGTCCTGGTGTGTCTGGTAATAGAAATGCATTTCATGTTTCATGTTCCGCTTTAAGAAAGAGGAACTGAACATGTTTTAAGCAGTAATAGAATTCTTATTAACTCACCATAGACTTTGACCAGGATGTGGACTTCCTGTTTGCCTGCAGAGTTCTCAGCGACCAGTGTGTACTTGCCGGCGTCGTAACGGTGGACCTTGTCGATGATGAGTGTAGTGGAGGTGCTGGTGACCTCGATGAAGCCTCGGTTCTGGAGGTCCACACCAGGTTTGCTCCAGGTGATGGCCGGAGCAGGACGACCGGTGACGTTCACAAAGAGGCGAAGAGAACCGCCAGCCCGCAGGCAGATGGTCTTCTTCAGGTCATCGTGGAGCTCGAAGTCAGGAGGTTCTGAGCAGCAACGAGAAGCGATTAATCTTATGAACTGGGAGCAATAATTCCATTCCGCTGATGCTTCAGACAAAATTAAAGCCCACTCACCGATCCTCTCGATTGGCTCGGTGGCAGCACACGGTTCGCTGAAGTCTCCCGTGCCGTTGACGTTGATTCCTGCGACTCTGAAGCAGTACTTCTTTCCTGCAGACAGTCCGGTCACCACGTACTCTGAGGTTCGCAGCATCTTCTCGTGGGCCTTTGTCCATTCTTCTGCTCCGGCTTCCTGCATCTGCAGGATGTAACCGATCACGTCGGCTCCTCCGTCCTCCACCGGACGAGACCAGGCCAGGCTGATGCTGTCGGCGTGGGTGTCGGTGATACGAGGGATGGAAGGTGGCGCTGGAGTACCTGAGGCCATGTGAACATCCACATGTCACAGTTTAGACTCTAAAGCTCTACTCTGAAACTCAAGATAACTGAGATTAAAACTGTCATTTTATGAGAAAACACTGAGGTGAAAGTCGACAGAAAAGTCACACCTAGAACTAGTTGGTTTTGTGCTTGCACATTGTGATACTTACATGTGGGCACCCTGCAGACCACGTACAGCGACACCTCACTGGCTTCACTCTCTCCAGCCTTGTTGATGGCCGTTACTCTGAACTGGTAGATGTTTCCTTCAGTCAGACCACAGACCTTCAGCGTGGTGTCGAGGTGAGCGCCATCGCGGTTCACCTTCACCCAGCGGGCACTCTTCCTCTCATGTCGCTCCACCAGGTAGTGGATCAGAGGGCTGCCGCCGTCGCTCTCTGGCTTCAGCCACTGGATGGTGGCGAAGTCCTTTCCTGATGCCAGGATCTCTGGAGCTCCAGGAGGAGTCGGCACCGCTGGAAGATGCAAAATCAGGGGTTGAATGTTAGGAATCACCTCCTCTCAGTGAAACCTGCTTTTCTGATCGTAACTTATGGATGTTTTTACAGCGTAACTTACTGAAGGTGTTCCTGGCCACCATGGCCTCGGACTGCAGGTACGCTCCGGCTCCGTACTTGTTGACTCCACAGAGTCTGAACAGGTACTCGGTGTTCTTGAACAGTCCGGTGATGTTACAGCTCAGCTCTTTGCACTTGGCGTGCATGATGACCCAGTTCAGTCGGTTGGTGTCTCGTCTCTCTACGATGTAGTGCGACACGTCGTCGCCTCCGTCCTCCAGCGGCGGCTTCCAGCTCAGAGTGCACGACTCCTCTGTGATCTTGCTGATGTCGATGCTGCCTTCGCACGGCCCCGGAGTGTCTGCACGGAATCATCAACAGTTGAGTCTTTACTTTTCTCAGTTTTAAATTTTTAGCCTAAATAATCAGATTCAATGCTTTTGAAGATGCCTTTTCACATAATTTTTAACCAAACTGATGATTTGGATCCATAAATGTAAAGAATAAGCTGTGGACACACTTAAGGAGCATTGATGTCATTTTTAGATGTTTTAAGGACCCGTAGACCCTCGATGTTGACCCTCTGTACAGAATGTGATTGGACGTGGACGGGAGGGTCTTACCGAGCACTTTCACGTTGACCTCGGCCGTCTTGGTTCCGCTCACGTTCCGGACCGTTAGGATGTACTTTCCAGTGTCGTCTCTGTCGCAGAACTTGATGATGGCCATGGCTTTGGTGGGCGTGTACTGCAGCTGGTATTTCTCACACAGCTCCAGGTCACGGCTGCCCTTGGACCAGGACGCCTTGGGGTCAGGTCTGCCTCCCACGGCGGCGTCCAGAACCAGGTCGGACCCGGCCCGGACCATCACCGTCTCAGACAGGAGTTTACTGTCCAGCTGGGCCTTCGGAGGCTCTGAAGGACCAGAAACAAATGCACTGATCAAATTTGAAAACAGATGATTCAAAACCCAACACATGAAGCTGAGTCTGTTCTGTTACTTTGTTTGATTGAATGTGTTATTTCTCAGTGTTTTACCAAGTCTCACATAAACCATTTAAACCATTCAAATCAATCAAATATTTACTCTATGAAAACCAACGTTCAGTTCAACATCATGACAAACACAGACGGGTCCATTTCCATCCTGGTCGGGGTCTGATCCTGGTCAGACTCTGATCTTGGTTGGGGTCTGATCCTATAGGATCAATCAGGTAAACAAACCCCTCCACCAGGATGAGGTGCCGGTTCAAAGAGGAGAATTAACTAAAGAAAGTTAAAGGCATAAAAGCACAGATTCCCATCATACCGAAGTCTGTCTTGCACTGCACAGATCCGGTGGACACTGAAGGGATGCTGAACACTTGGTTGCCATTCTTGGCGATGACTCTGAACTCGTACGGTTCTCCTTCTCCCAGAGCGGTGACGGTGAAGAAGGTGTCCGTCACGTTGGTGTAGTTGCACTTCAGCCAGCGGCCTTCTCCGCTCAGCGTGTACGGCTTACGCTCGATGATGTACCCCACGATGGGGCTTCCGCCGTCGTTCAGAGGTGACGACCACTTCAGGGACACTGTGGTTCTGGTGACGTTGGTGACTTCGGGTTTGCTTGGTGGATCTGAAAACCAGAAACAGTTTTTGTTATGTGTGTATAAGAACTGGAGACGTAACTGGGCTGATGGTTTGATAATGAACTCACCAACTGGATTCTGAGCCATAGCGCCTTTGGAAGCCTCGCTGGCTTTGCTGAGTCCAGCGCTGTTCATGGCGTAAACCCTGAACTGGTACTCCAGACCTTCAACCAGACCCTCAGCCTTGTAGTAGCACTCGAAGCAGGGGATCTTATTCTCCCTCAACCACAGGATGTTGTTCCTCTCTTTCTTCTCGATCCAGTAGCCCATCACCTTGCTGCCTCCGTCGTTGTAAGGCTCCTCCCACTTCAGAGTCATGGAGTTGGCGGTGATGTTGAACACTGTGGGCTTTGTCGGAGGACCAGGAGGTACTGCGTTCAAAAAAGAAAATACAGATCAGCTCCTGATGAAACCTCTTCTAATACAGGATCCTCGTATTTTTAACGAACCCTGAAACTAAGCATGGAATCAAATCAAAAGTGTATGAATCGGTGGATGAAAGGGTGTGTTTACATCCTGACTCATTTAAATCAGACGTCAACCTGAATACATTACAACTAAATATGGCATAAGTGTACTTACTGAAGGGATGTTCTGCGACGATGGTCTCGGACTCGGCGGGTTTGCTGATGCCAAACCTGTTCTCTGCAGAGACTCTGAACGTGTACTGCATGTATTTGGTCAGATGACTGACATGGAGAGATGTTCGCTTTACGCTGGAATTGATGAGCTGCCAGGCAGTGGAGCCAGACTCGCGCTTCTCCACAATATAGTTGGTGACGTCGGTGCCGCCGTCGTCCTCTGGAGGCTGCCAGTTCAGGAGGCAGGACTCGGAGGTGATGGAGGAGACCTCAATGGGTCCGGTTGGAGGACTGGGTCTGGCAGTGACATTGACTTCAACGCTGAATGTCTTGGTTCCTGTGACATTTTCCAGAGTCAGGTAGTATTTACCACCATCTCCTCTCATGGCCTCCTTCACTGAGATACTGGTTCTATCCTTAGTGACTTTGATCGTGACCCTGTCGGAGTTCTTCAGCCTCATCTCTTCCTGCTTCCAGCTGACCTTTGGAGCAGGTCTGCCAGTGATAGGAACATCAATGGTGAAGGTGCTGCCGGACCTGCAGGTGATAAGCTGGTTGGTGATCTCACTGAGGTCAGCAGCAGGTTCAATGTGAGGCTCTTTGACCAGCACCGAAGCCAGAGTCTCCTTTGCTTTGCTGTAACCGGATTCATTTTTAGCTTTGACGCAGAAGTCATACTCATCACCCTTGTTGAGCTTTTCAACTGTGTAGGTAAGAGTCTTGGTGTTGCCGACTACCGTCCATTTATCTCCTCCCTTTGGCTTGGCCTCAATGATGTAACCTTGGATGCGGCTGCCGCCATCGTGTTCTGGTTTGAGCCAGCCCAGAACCACAGAGTTGTCTGTGGTGTCCACCACGTCCAGTCTCTTGGGTGCAGCTGGTTCAGCGGTAGCGATGACAGGCTCTGTCAGTTCAAATGGCTCACCCATGCCATGCTGATTCTCAGCTGACACTCTAAAGAAGTATGGCACTCCCTCCAGCAGGTCTTGGATTTTCAGGCTGTGGTCTGTGCACTTTCTGCCAGACTGCTGCCAAGTGCGGCGGCTGGCCTCACGCCTCTCCACAATGTAGTGATGGATTCTGGCTCCGCCATCACTCAGAGGAGCCTCCCAGACCAGAGTGACTGATCCTCTGGTGACCTCTTTGAAGGCCACATTCTGTGGAGGTCCAGGAGTGTCCATTACCTTCACAGTGAAAGTCACAGCCTTGCTTCCACTGGAGTTCTCCAGGTTGACTGTGTATTTGCCGGTATCATTTCTGGAGCAGTTATCGAAGGTGAGAGAGGAGTATCCGTCGGTAGTTGTGATATCTGACTTGGCACCCAGCTCTCCATCTTCCTTCACCCAGGTGGCAGTGGGAACGGGCTTTCCTCTGAAGTGGACACCCAGACAAACTGACCCTCCAGCCTTGATGATGTGTGTCTGCTTGAAAGTGGCGTCGATGTCTACCTGAGGAGGTGTCAGGCGGTCTACAGCCTGAGCCGGCTCTGGAAGCTCCTGCTTCTCGCCTCTTCCTATGTGATTAACAGCTGCAACCCTGAACCTGTACTCGGCTCCCGTCTGCAGTCCGGTCGCCACGTACTGAGTATCTGCAACCAGCTCCTCATTTACTCTCTTCCATTCATCTCCTTCTCCCTTCACCATCTCAACAATGTAGCCCAGGATCTCCATGCCTCCGTCGTCCACAGGTTTGGTCCATTCCAGTTTGATGGAGGTGTTGGTGGAGTCGGACACACAGACCACAGATGGGGCGCAAGGAATGTCTTTTGGCTCAGCGGCTTTGATTGGCATGGAGATGTTGCTAGGAGCACCGACGCCGGCGTCGTTCACGGCCATGACACGGAACTCGTACTCTGTATCCTCGGTCAGATGGAGGACCTTGTGAGCACATTCCACAATGGGCTTCTTGGTCATCACCTTGTAGAAACGGACCGTCTTCTTCTCACGTTTCTCCAGGATGTAGCACTGGATGGGGTTTCCTCCGTCAGAAGTAGGAGGAGTCCAGGACAGGGTGATGCTCTCTCCAGTCGCCTCTGTTGCATCAGGAGTACCAGGAGCGTCCGGAGTCGCTGCAGGAAAAGAGTAATCAGATTAACACAAAGTATCCTCTGACTTTTATAGACCATATGCATGGAGGCGGTTTCAGCCCGTCCGGTTGAAGTCCTCACTCTGCCCTAATGTGTCACATGATGACAAAGAGCTCGTCACACTTACTGTACTGCATTTGTGCAATGATGGGGCTGGACTCCAGTGGTCGCCCGACGCCGAACTTGTTGACAGCAGAGACCCGGAACTGGTACTCATTGGTCTTGATGAGTTTGGTGGCGTTGAAGGAGCACTCTTTACACTCGTCCGACACTAAAGCCCAAGAGATCTTGGCGGTTTCCCTTTTCTCAATGATGTAATGTGAAATCTCAGAGCAGCCGTCGTTCTCCGGAGGATTCCAGGACAGAGTGCACTTTCCTTCTGAGATGCTACTGAAGGTGATGGGTCCGACGGGCTCCCCAGGGGTGTCTGTGGCAGAAATGTGACTTTTAAGAGCTGGTTCTAATCTGTGTTGTAATGATTTCGAACATGTAAATACAGTGGTCACCATGTTGCATTGGTTTACAGACTAAACCCCATACCTTGGACTTGGACCAGAATGCTCTCCTTCTTGCTTCCGGATCCGTTGGTGGCCTCCACGGTGTAGAGTCCACGATGGCTGCGATCCGCGTCCCTGACAAACAGGGTGCTGGATCCAGCCACATTAATGATGTCCATCATCTTCTTGGTGACCTCCACCTCGTCCTTGAACCAGACCACTTTAGGAACAGGACGTCCGGTGATGGTGCACTTGAGCCTCATGTTGTCACCTGCCTTCAGCGTCAGACCCTCAAAGTATTCTGGACCAAACTCGATGTTTGGAGTCGCTGGTTCACAAATGGGACAAATGTGTTAATGTGACACTGATCATCAACTGACAAAGAATATTAAAGGATTATAAGAAAATGAAGAGATTCTCATGGATTCTCTGTGAATGGGAGTTCATGTCACAAAATTAAAAATACAGTGGTTCCCGTCGAATCCAAACCCCAACCAGCGCATCAACAAACAACGTTTTCATGATATGAGTAAGACGTCGGGCAAAATTCTGCACCAGCTCACGAGCAAAACCTCGGGTTACGAGTAAAATAGGTCCTGAAACCTGTACACGTGTGTCTCTGGTCCAGAACTGGTTCTGAACCGACTCACCTGGTTAAATAAAACCTGGTTAAATAAAACCTGGTTAAATAAAGGTTAAATACATAAAATAAAAGAACGTGCGCTCTCGTGCTTCGCAGTACTCTGCGGTACTTTGCGGTACTCGGTGGTACTTCGTGGTACTCTGTGGTACTTCGCGGTACTCGGTGGTACTTTGCAGTTCTCTGTGGTACTTCACGGTACTCGGTGGTACTTCACGGTACTCTGTGGTACTTGGCGGTACTCTGTGGTACTTGGCGGTACTCGGTGGTACTTCGCGGTACTCTGTGGTACTTGGCGGTACTCGGTGGTACTTGGCGGTACTCTGTGGTACTTCGCGGTCCTCGGTGGTACTTCGCGGTACTCACCACCGGCTGTATTGTGCTTCATATTTGTGCCTTTTTTCACCTGAAATAGTGGTTGGTTTTGTGTTTTCCGTCACGGACCGACTGTGCAAAGGAAACTGTACGGCGCTGGCGCCTCCACCAGGCGATTAGTTCCCATCGGCCTCCTTCACCCGCAGAGTCTCTGTCTCCAAGGTAAATCATTTTTAGAACTAATTTCATTCCTTTTCAGATAATTAACATAAGTTCCTTTTCAAATAATAATAATGACTAAACGTGTGCGTACTGGTGTGTTTACATCCTGAATGTGGGAGTTTTGGTGGGTCTTGGAACGGATTAATTGGTTTTCCATGATTCCAGTCCCGTCTCACGAGTTTTTGGTGTCACGAGTGTGACTCCGGAACTGATTAAACTCGTATGACGGGAACCACCGTATTAAAGAGCAGGATATAAACACCTACACGATGAAAACTGACTCTCGCTCGTTGAAGGCGCTTGACTTGTATTTACTCACCGTTCTCACTTCTGACCGCAATCAGACCCGATGAGTTGGACGGAGGGCTCACAACGCCGATGGCATTTCGAGCGATCACTCTGAACTCGTAGCGCTCGTTGGTGGCCAGTCCGGTGACGGTGTGCACACATTCATGACAGTCCGTCAGGTTGGCCTTGAACCAGCGACCGTGTCCCTGTCGTTTCTCGATGGTGTAGCCAGTGATCTTGCTTCCACCGTCGCGTTTGGGCGCATCCCATTTTAGTGTGACTGAATCACTAGTGACGTCGGTGTAGTCGGGCTGACCCGGAGGATCTGAGGAGCACAGGAAACATCTTGTAAAATGTGTCACTGACTCGCATTACATACGTTTTCACATTGTTTCTACACAGATTCACACAGAAAACTAGTGTTTGTGGCAACATTAACTAATTCCATTCTATTTCTTTGTGCGATTTACAGAACAATGAGTGTATGGAAGTAACATATGGTGGCAGTGGTCCAAACACAAAACTCACCGACGGGACTGACGGCCATGCTTGGCTTGCTCTCGTCACTCATGCGACTGAATCCTGAATCGTTCTGGGCGTAAACTCGGAAGGAGTATTCTAGGCCTTCAATCAGCTCCAGGATCCTGAAATCGGTTTCTTTGACGATAACCGTGTTCACTTTCTGCCACATGATGCTGTTTTTCTCCCTCTTCTCCACATGGTAGCCCTGGATTGGAGTTCCACCATCATAGATGGGCTTCTCCCACTGGATGGTCATGCCGTCGTTGGTGACGTTGTAGACAACAGGTTTACCTGGTGGGCCTGGAGGTCTGAACTGGTGTTTGGCGATGACCATCTGAGACAGCAGAGGCTCGCTGACTCCATATCTGTTCTCTGCACAAACTCTGAACTGGTACTGAACTCCCTTTATCAGGTTTGGCACCTTAAACTCAGTTCCTTCCACACTGGAGCAGACCATCTTCCAGTCAGTCTTGGAGGTGTCACGTTTCTCCACAGTGTAGCAGCTGATTTCTCCTCCTCCGTCGTCATTCGGTTCTTCCCACGAGATTCTGATGCTCTCAGCTCTCACCTCGTCCAAGTTGATCGGTCCAACTGGTTTTGTTGGTGGTCCGAGTGTGACCACAAAGATGTGGAAGGACTTCCTGTTGACCTTATTGTCGAGGGTGAGTGTGTATTTACCCTCATTCTCCTTAGTGACATTCTTGATCATCAGAGTAGTCTTGTTTTCGGTGGTCTTGAAGCGGATTTGGTCGCTCTCCTTCAGAGGCAGGCTGTCTTTCAGCCACAGGACGGCAGGTCTGGGTTTGCCTTTGTACGGCAGCTCGATGTGGACATTGTGGCCGAGGCGGATGCAGAAGCGACCGCCTGGATACTCTGCAAGGCTGGCCTCTGGAGTGATGATGTAGTCCACAACTTTAATGGGTCCAAATTCCACAAAGTCACCCTGTCCTTTCTCATTCCTGGCAGCAACTCTGAAGAACATTTCCGAATGCTCCTTCAGTTTCTTGACCTCACACTCACACTGTCGGCTGGTTCCTCCCAAAGACCACTCCTCACCTTTCAGCTTCTTCTCAATGACATAGTCTGTGATGATGCTGCCGCCGTCGTAATCAGGCTTCAGCCACTGCAGTGTGACAGAAGTCTTGGATGAATCCTTCATGGACACCTCTTTAACAGGTCCTGGAGTCTCGGTGGCCTTCACTGGCTCCAGAGTCTCACAAGGATCACCAACTCCATTTTCATTCTCTGCCAGCACTCGGAAGAAGAAGGACGTCTTCTCAGAAAGATCCTCGATGGTGTAGGTCAGGTCTGTGCACTTGCTCGTCACTGCAGAGTACGACCTCTTGGACGAGTCTCTCTTCTCCACGACGTAGTTGGTGATCTCGGCTCCTCCATCCAGCAGTGGGGGCTCCCAGCACAGAGTCACCTTTCCACGTGTGACATCCTTCAGGACCAGATTTCTGCACTGAGCCGGACTGTCCTGGACCTTCACTGACAGGGTCAGGGTCTTGGGCTCTCCCACTCCATTCTCAATTTTGACAGTGTACTTTCCAGTGTCGAGTCTGGTCACCTCACGCATCACCAGGACGGTGGTGGTATCGGTGTGATGGAACTCGTACTTGGGGTCCCGGTCGATGCATTCTTCTCCCTTACTCCAGGACGTGGTGGGAGCAGGTCGGCCCTTCATGGGAACAGAAAGCTCCACGTCTTTACCAGCCTTCACCACGTAGTGAGTCCTCATGGCCACGTCGGAGTCGATCTGAGCCTCCTCTGTGCAAAACCAAGAAAAACAAATGGGAAAATGGTTCCATGTTAAAAATGACAAATACTGGAATTATACACAGAAGGTGCTACCAAATATGTTTTTGTAATGCGGAACCACCTGATGTGCAGACGCTTCTCTTCAAGTTGCAAAAGTTACAGCAAAATCATAAACACCCACTAAAACAGTGTATCTGATGTTTGTAGAGAATAACTGGTTCTGAACACTGAGTCCACCTGGTGGATATCCCTGTACTCACAACAATTCCATCTCAAACTAATACATAAGAAGTTGCCCTGAAGCAACAAAAAAGTTAACTTTTGAAGTTTATGCGACTGGCTTTGAGTATCGCAGACGGATTTACCCAGAATATCCTTGGCCTGCACAGGTTCAGTCATTGCCAGCGGCTCTCCACGGCCAGCACAGTTCACTGCAGACACTCTGAAGAAGTAGTTGACATCTGGTTTGAGGTCGTGGACGGTGTACTCGGTGGTCTTCACCTCTCCCTTGGTAGTGATCATGGCCCATTCCTCTTGTCCCTCCACCAGTTTCTCCACCATGTAGCTCGTCACTTCACTGCCCCCGTCCCATTCGGGTTTGGACCACCCCAAAGTGATGGAGGTCTTTGTGGAGTCGACCACCTTCAACTTACGAGGCTCGTCTGGTGCATCTGTTAGAAAACACAGATGAGGATTAGATTAGTGTTTTATTCTGAATCAACCAGTCGTCCAGTTATCGAACCAACTCCTAGAATCAAACCCAGGCAGATTATGTACATGTTCACTTTTTCAGCTGTAGATGTTAAAGCTTTACGCACCGACAGGGTCGGCAGCCTTGTAGTAGTCCGAGGCATCGGAGAACGGACCCTCTCCAGCTCTATTAATGGCACAGACTCTGTACTGGTACTCGTTTCCTTCAGTCAGATGATAAACAGCCTGTTTGACGTCGCTGATGGGGTCTTTGTACACTCGGATCCAGCGCATACTCTTCTTATCGCGTCTCTCCAGGTAATATCCTATCACAGCGCTGCCTCCATCTACACCTGGTTTGTCCCACTCGACCACCATGGTGGTCTTGGTGATGGTGTTCACCTCAGGAGTATGAGGCTGTCCAGGAGTCACTGTGGAAAAAACAAAAGAAGCGTGTTCAGGAATTGTGAAAGTACAAATGAATACAAAAACACAAGCGGTGAAATCAAAATCTGAACTGAATAACATTCTTTCTAGGGGGGTTACACCCAACGGGCGCCTCAAACTAACTGGTGTTATTCAGTCTCACCGAAGGCGTCCTTTGCGATGACCGGCTCCGACTCCAGCACCTCTCCGACTCCAAACTTGTTGACTCCCATCACGCGGAACACGTACTCATTTCCACGAACCAGTTTGCCAACAGAGGCGAAGCTCTGCTCGAGGTGGTCAGACACCGTGGACCAAACCACTCTGCTGGTTTCACGTCTCTCCACGATGTAGTGCGTCACCTTGGAACCTCCCTGATCCGACTTGGGAACGGGTTCCCAGCTGAACACAATGCGGTCTGCGGTCACTGAGTTGAAGTTAATGGTTCCAGCTGGAGGACCAGGTTTATCTGTGGGGAGGGGGACCCAAGATGAGTGAAGGCAATAAAAACAGCTGAGGAACTGAGAGGCATGCAGGCTGACGTCCTACATACCGAGGATTTCTATCTTGATAGCGGCAGATGCAGAGCCCAGAACATTCTTGATCTTGATTTCGTATGTTCCTGTTGCAAGGCGAGTTGCGTCCTTTATCAGAACTGCAGAAGAGTCCGTCGTACTTTCCACAGAAAGCATAGAAGTCGTTACGAGCTCCTTTCCGTCTTTCAGCCACTCGATGCTTGGTAGAGGATTAGCAACAATTCCAACTCTGAGTTTAACCGAGGAGCCTGCTTTGTACTGAACCACATCCAGATACTCTGGAGGGAGGTCGATGGCTGGGGCTCCTGTAGAACATGACACAGTCGCATCAGGGTAGTGAACGAAAGCCAACAACAAAGTAAAGCAGAGATAAAACAGGGAGGGGACGTTATGTCATGTCATGTCATTTCATGGTGGCATCAAACACATCTCCTTTGTCATATATGTACAAAATACTGCTGCAGGTTGACACCATCTCAGTCTTTTAAAATTTGATTCAAATCATCCATCCATTGTCCATGGGGTCAGGGGTCAGGGGTCGCGGCAGCAATAGCTTGAACAGGGAAGCCCAGACTTCCCTCTCCCTGGCTAGATCACCCAGCTCTTCTGGGGGGACCCTGAGGTGATCCCAAGCCAGCTGAGAGAAATGGTCCGTCCAGCGCTTTCTGGGTCTTCCTCGGGGTCTTCTCCCAATGGGACATGTCCTGAACACCTCCTCAGGGAGGCGTCCAGGAGACATCCGGTCCAGATGTCCAACCCACCTCATGTGGCTCCTCTGGATGTGGAGGAGGAGCAGTTCTACTCTGAACTGCTCCTGGATGTCTGAGCTTCTCTATCTATCTCTACGGCAGAGCCCACCACCCCGTCTCTAAGGCTGAGCCCACCACCCCGTCCCTAAGGCAGAGCCCACCACCCTGCCGCTAAGGCAGAGCCCACCACCCCGTCCTAAGGCAGAGCCCACCACCTTGTCCCTAAGGCAGAGCCCACCACCCCGTCCCTGAGGCAGAGCCCACCACCCTGCCAGGGAAGCTCATTTCGGCTGCTCGTATCCTGGCTCTTGTTCTGTCAGTCATGAGCCAAAGATCGTGACCATAGGTTCGATCCAAGGTGTGTGGTTTTCCTTCCACCGACTGGAGATCTGGTTTGAAGATGTTTCGCTACCAATCCAGGAAGCTTCTTCAGTTCAGAGCTGAAGAAGCTTCCTGGATTGGTTGGAAGGAAAACCACATGCTTTGGATGCCATGACCTGGACGACGGAGAATCTTCACAGACATAGGTTTGATGATTCAAATCGACATTCATTAAAATTGAAGACCTCGATGAAGATGTGAACAAACACTTATTCATACAGTCAAACATAAAGAAATAATACTGAACCTACTTTACAGAATATCAGACGGTAACTCACCACACGCGTCCACACAGGTGACCGGTCCGACGATGAGCGACGGGTTACTGATGGACCCCACTGCATTCCTGGCGTAGACTCTGAACTCGTAGGACTCATCTTGACTCAGTCCGGACACAGTGAAGCCCAACTCGATCACGTTTGTGAAGTTGGCCTTCACCCACCTGCCGTTGGGAGCGTCTCTCCTCTCCACGTTGTAGCCGGTGATCTTACTGCCACCGTCAAACGGAGGCCTCTGCCAGGTCAGGGTCACTGAGTTCTTGGTCACTTCAGTGGCTCTGACGTTAGCGGGCGGCTCTGCAACAGTCAAACAACAACCAATGCCTTGTTTCAGTGTCCACTAGCGTTATTTTTAAATCTGAGTTTATGGTTCTTATTCAGATCACACTTGTCGACCTTTTAAATGATTATATTTCTGTAGAGCTGAAACACAAAAGCACTCACCACAGGCATCAATAGCCAGAACCTCCTCAGATGTTTTGCTCAGTTTTCCGATACCAGCAGCATTTTCAGCGGCGACTTTGAATTCATAGATCATTCCAGGACAGACGTTTGTGACACGCCACTGGTTTCCTGGAATGGGCGTCTTATTGACCTTCTGCCACAGGATGCTGGTCCTCTCCTTCATCTGCAAATGATACCCGAACACAGGGTTTCCACCGTCGCTCACAGGCTCGTTCCAGCACACCGTGAGGCTTTCTCTGGAGACGAAGGACAGCCAAGGTGTAGATGGAGGTCCGGGAATCGCTGTGATAGAGAATCCGTGTTAGAGTCAAGTTACCTTCATTTTCAAGCCACGGCACAGATAATCACAGGGCGAGAATTAGGCTCAACTCTTTGAAAAATGATGTTTCTTTAGCAGAAGCTGAAGCTTAATGGACTTTTTTGTCAGCATCAGAATGATTTTTTTTTTCCCCCCAGAAACTCTGATCTGTTCAGTTACAGCCTAAACCAGCAAAGAAAATCTAATCCACATTCTTCTTATGTAATGATTTGTAGTGTCTTCTTTAAACTTGCCATAGAACATGTTTATGTTTACACACAAATGGCATCAGCAGCTCAGTCTAATGCAGTGCTTCTCAATTATTTTCTGTCATGCCCCCCCTAGGAAGAAGAAA
>JAQQAE010001059.1:0-27688 GCA_029823295.1 Pseudamia nigra
CAGAACGGATTAATTGGTTTTACATGTATTCCTATGGAAAAAGTTGGATCGTACAACGACCGATTCGGAGACCGGCCATGACGCCGGAACGGATTATCGTCGTTGTGCGAGCTTCCACTGTACAAGTCGCTCCGATGTATTTGTCGCTCCCCTAGCCAGACCATGTAAAAAACGCGACTTTTATTCTGGAAAATACAGTAGAAGCACCATCAGAAATGTAACGGCGTAAAAGTATTCTGCCAAACACCTTCTCTCAGAACTACTCAAGTACATGTAAAGGAGTAAATGTACTTGATTACTACCCACCTCTGGAGATAACCACTCCTCCATCCAGCCCTAACCACTGCAACTTGAAGAGAAACAAAAAACAATGAAAAACCAACACCCACACAACCCTAACAGTGTTCCGTGCCCCCCCATCCTATCCTATCTTATCCTATTCTGAACAGGACTCGGTTCTATCACTCTCTGGGCCCAGTGACCCGTGTGGCCCGCATCCCCTACAGAGGAGTCCTGAGGCCCAGCAGGTATACACACTCCGAGACAATCCAGCCCGACCTGAACCAAACCCTCTCTTATCCTCATTTCATGGCTCTCAGTCCCTGCCGGGGGTCACTGCGTGCTTAGATTGAGTGTGTATGTACTGCTGGGGTAATCTGTATGCATGTGACATCACAATGCCAGGTGAAGGGTGTAGTGCGTTTGTGGTTTAGGCTGATAATCCTAGTCGCCACGTATCATCAGCCTATAATCTGCCTTTTGCTTTCCTGAATTCCTTGCATGTCTGCGTTACACACATAAACACTTCTGTGGTGATACATTAGTGCCTGTTTTTGGAGGAGAGGACTTTTGGAGCATTGTTTTATCCCTTATGTTCGCTGAGATGTGCGTCACCCGTGCCGCCGTTGCTCTCGGCGTCTCTGCTGCCTGCAGGCTCAAGTTCACCTGGTCCTCACTCTCAACTCGTGCAACAAATCTCAACCAATCACAGATGCTGAAGAAGCTGAAATTTCTGACTGCTCAGGTCCGTGTCCAATCAGAATGAAGGCGATTGTATTTGTTTAAGGCATGTGTTACAATGCTACTTCCTGTCTTTCGTATTTCAAAATAAAATTCAGTTAAGCGTTCAAATAATTTTGTATGAAAATATATATTAGATTATATGACGAACAATTATTATTTATAGTTTAATATATGGTGGTAGTGAAATAGACGGGTTAGCTTATTAATTCAGTTCGATTTCATGGTCACACACAGTGTCTGGTAGCTGCTGGAACTAGTGCAGAAATAATTAGTACAGACATACCAGAATAACATATTACCACTGTAAATATATGTAACTAATGATTCAAATATTTTCTAAAAAGCCACAAATCTGTGGGTGTAAGAAACAACTTCCATCTTGTGTTGAAAAGATGTTAGCTTGACGTTAGTGTTAGCCGCTGTTAGCTCGTAATGTTAGCAGCAGCTAACACTAACGCCAAGCTAACATCACTTCCACACAAGATGGAAGTTTTTTCTGCCACTGCTAGCTTGTAATGTTAGCAGTTGTTAGCTCGGTAGCTAGTGTTCCTGGGGAAAAATGTAAATGCATTTGATTAAAAAGTTAGTCTTATATTTTGAAACTGGCAAACATGACACACATCCATCCATGCATCCATCATCTTCTGCTTATCCTGGTCAAGGTCGCGGGGGACTGCCCTCTCTCCAGCCACCTCCCCCAGACTCTCCCAGGTCAGTCCCAGTTGGAGCTAGTTTTGGCAAACGGGGATTTGACCACCCAGGCCCTGGCCTTTGGCTGCCACCCAAACCACACAGCACTGGGCCTTTACGACCCTTCCCGTAGGTGGTGGGCCCACAGGAAGGCATAATCATAAGGATCTCCTGACTTACTCATAGTCTGACCTGTAATCTAGGACCAATGTACTTGGAAATACAGGGCAGGATATATTACTCCTGCACATGCCTGGAACTGATCTGGTTTTCCAGCAATTGTATTGGACAACAGACTGACCAGTCAGAACTTATGGCTTCCTTGTGGTCTGTGATTGGTTGAGACTTATGGCACAAATATAACATTGTGCCACATTGAGAGTGAGGAGCAGGCGAACTTGAGCAGGCAGTCAGCAGAGACGCCGAGAGAGCAACAGCGACACTCCGAGCGAGCGTGTGCGTCAATGGGAATGCACATCACAGGGAAAAGTAAAGAGTCAAAAGCAAACAGAAAATAGATTTTTGTGTGCTCAAAATGCTTTTCTTCTCTCAAAAATCCATAAGTTCTCTCCCCTGATAAGCAGCGCTAGAATAACGCCATACACATACAGCTTACATTTCAGTCAAGTCGTCATCTTGTGGCAACTTTCCAAGATGCTTCACAGCTTGGAGTTAAAAAATGAGTTTCCACCGTCACACTGGGCTCCATGTGTTCTAACTTTACTCCTAAGGTAGAAGGGGAACAGACTTGAGGATTATTACAGCCAATTCTCATGGATGCGGCATATTAGATGTTCCCTTGTGGTTAGGGTTGGGTCTCTCTCCTGTCTCTCTTTCAACCAGGCTCTTTAGGCTCCTGCACTGGGCTTCCTGCTCTGATCCTCCAGACAGACACAATCTGCACACCATCTTGTCCATCGCTGCTTTTCTTCCTGCAGCAAATGGCCCAAAAAAAAAAAAAAAAACATAAAAATTTAAAAATCAGGAAAAGATGAAGAAAGACATTCACAAAGTCTAGTGTAGGTTGCCGATTGTGTCTGTCGTTACTAATGCTATTCCGAGACGTGCGAGTTTTATCGCGTTTCTATTTCTGTCTGTATCGTGTAATGTTTGTCTTTATCCTCCCGTTGCAGCTCGGCTGAGTCAGAGGAGTTGGCGGTTCATTTGTATCCCGGAGCAGTCACAGTCCAGGGTGTACTGAGAAGAAAGACCGTGCTCAAGGAGGGCAAGAAACCAACCGTAAGACTGTTACTCATGCACATGCAGCAGGGGTCTGCAGCATCTATGATCGAAAGAGCCGTTTGTGGACAGGACGACAAAAAATAAGCGTCTAGAGCTGAAACAGATATTCAGACATATGACGTGGCACGTTTTAGCTCGCAACATGTTGGCATCAGTTTGGTTATTATTTCATTGGTTTTTGTCAATATGTTTATTTTGTCCATGTTTGGTAACCTGCTTGTTTATTTGGATAATTTTTTTTTCTCATTTTGTTGCTTATTTTTTGTCTTCAGTTTGTGGATTTTTGTTTAATTTTGTTGTTCATTTTATTAACTAACTTCATTGTTTTGATTTTTTTTTTTTTTTTTTTCTTTTTTGTTGAAAGGTTGCACAAAATAAAATGTGTTAACATCAGTTTGGTTATTTCCTTTTTTTTGTTAATTTTCTTAATTTTTGTTCAGTTTTTTTTTTGATAATTTTTTCCCCCTCATATTGATTTTTGCTGAATTGTTTTTTTTTTTTTTTTGCTCATTTTTGCTCATTTTTTTGCCTACTTTGTTGATTTTTGTTCAATTTTGTTTTCATTGTGTTGGTTTTAGTCAACTGACTTGATTATTTTCCAAATTTTTGTGTATCTTTTTTTCTGTTCAGTTTTTGCTGTTTATTTTGAGTTTTGTCTTTTTTCCACTTTCTTTCAGTTTAATTTGTTTGTTTGTGCTTAAGTTGATTTTATCATTTCATGTATGTTCCATTGCATCAATTTTCTTGAGCATTTTGTTAATGTTTTTGCTCATTTAGTTGCTTAGTTTATTAATATTGTTTTTTTACTTCATTATTTGGTCGCTATTTCTTTGTATTTATTTAAAATAATTTTTTTAACTTTTTTTTTCATTTCAACATTTTTTATTCCTACTTATTGAAGTGGAAGAAAATGGAACTGAGTAAGAGTACAGAGTAAGTTAGTAGCCAAACAAATGATCTCTGAACTATTCAAGTGCAATTTGGTCATTTTTGTTCATTTTCTTAGTTTTTTTTAAATCATGTTTTATAGTGTTCAGTCTTTTTCATTTTTCGATGTTTTTTTCCATTTTGTAGACTATTTTCATCAGTTTTGTCTTCTTTTTTTGTACATTATGTTGTTGATTTGTTTTCTTCTTTTATTTTTGTGTGTATTTTGCTCATTTTGTTTTACTATAATATGTTCTTCCATCACTGGATAAAGCCACCGGAGAGGAGCTAAAGGTGGCGTGGCAGGTTGCACATGCCTGACATAGACAGTACATATAACAATGCACATGTGGTGTCCGTACATGTCCTGCGTGGAGGGGAAATAAAGGCTGAAGATAGGTCCTTGGAGACTTTTCAGACAGAACATCTCTCTGTTTCTCTGATTCTCCATGTAATGTCTTTCCTGTCAGGTTATGCACTTTTTTTTTCTCCTCTTAAACTTCTTTTACATTTGCTCTGAGATCACCATATTCTGTTACTGCTGGAAACAAATCTGGAGCTCTTTATTCAGTTAAGACAACTTAAAGCTGTCACAGGTATTGCGGGTGATTTACAAGCCTGCTCAGTGGAATAACAAGCTAAATATTTTCTTGATCTGCCCATTTAGTCAGACAAAGCCTTTCCAGATATAGAGCATTATAAGGTTAACTTCTTTTGCATGAGCATGAATAAAAAACTGTTAGCTCTTTTTTCGTGTCTGTTTATTTGCACTACTTTACGTTCCCTCTATAACCATCACATTCAGATGTCTTCATTAGATTTCAGTCATCCCTATCCGTGTGAGACTCAGTGTCACTTGTTTGCCTCTAGGTGGCGTCTTGGACCAAATATTGGGTGGCTCTTTGTGGAACTCAGCTCTACTACTACCCAGCCAAGTCCCTGAAGGCCACTGAAAGGAAACATGTAAGTCACACTCACCCCCCACCCACCATACCCACTCACTGCTGCCATTCATGTTCCGTAAACACAGCAGTCGCCCATTAAACAAACTGTGGAACCTGTAATACATGTTTGTTTCAACAGAGGAAGAAACATGATTGATTCTCAGATTTACAGCATAAAATGTATCAGGCACTTTTATTTACTGTCAACTACAAACTCCAACTCTAATGAAGTTGGGACGCTGTGTAAAGTGTAAATAAAAACATAATGAAGTGAGTTGCAAATCCTTTTCAACCTATATTAAATTGAATACACTACAAAGACCAGATATGTGATGTTTAAACTGATCAGCTTTTTTTTTCCCCCAAATATTTAGGTATTTTGAATTTGATGCCTGCAACACAATCCAGAAAAGCTGGGACAGGTGCAGTAGAAATCTATGTGTTAAGAAAGTTGAGGAATGTTTGAAAAACCCCCGTTTGGAACATTCCACAGGTTAACTGGAAACAGGAGTGTCATGGTTGGGTGTAAAAGGAGCATCCCCGAAATGTTCATTCACACGTCATTCACAAGCAAGGACTGGGGGAGGTTCACCACTTTGTGAACAACTGTGTGAGCAAATAGTCCAACAGTTTACTTTTTTCAATGTAAAATTACAAGGAATACATGGCTTTCATCATCTACAGTCCATAATATCAAAAGATTCAGAAAATCTGGAGAAATTTCTGTAAGTAAGGGACAAGGCTGAAAACTAACATAGAATGCCTGTGACCTTCGATCCCTCAGACAGCACTGCATTAAAAACCGACACCACTCTGTCAAGGAATTTATCCAGTGGGCATAGGAACACTTCAGAAAACCATTGTCAGTAACACAGTTCATCACTGCATCTACAGGTACAGGTTAAAACTCAACATGCAAAGTGAAAGACGTATATCGACAACACCCAGAAACACCACCGTTTTCTCTGGACCTGAGCTTGTCTGAGATGGACGACACAAAGTGGAAAAGTGTGCTGTGGTCTGACGAGTCCACTTCAGACTGTTCCAGACCTATGCCCATTGAAAATGTGTGCCGCTTTATGAAACGCTCTTGACCAACTGAAATCGTACATCAACCTTATTGAGTGTTGTTAATGGAAAGGTGATACAACACAGTGGTAAATATGACCCTGTCCCAGCTCTTCTGGAACATGCTGCAGGCATCAAATTCAACTTGATGAATATTTGCAGAAGAGAATAAAAATCAATACTGTCTTTGTGATGTATTCGGTGGAATGTAGGTTGAAAACGATTTGCAAATCATTGTATTCTGCTTTTATTTTAACTTCTTTGAATTGCGGTTCGTACATTGAAAGCCTAAGCGTTGGACATGACCCCAAAACAAGCTTGGGGTTTTATGTGGAGACGAGATCTGACATCTGATAGCGATTTCTTCCACATTCCTCATTAGCTTTAATTACAAAATGAATCCAGGGTGAAAATCTTCTTTGTCATTGTGTTTGTTGTGTTTTTACTAGGTTTACAGTGGGGGAAAAGGGAAACAAATAGCGGCCAAAAACGCTGATGAGAAGTTCCGCGATATGAAATCAAACATTTTTTTATAATTGGAGGCTAATTTAAAAGCAAATAGAGTGGGTTCATTGTTCCTTGAAGTGTGCTCGTGTGAGACGGTGCATATGCTGCATCAGATTGACAGGACCATTAACAGAAGTTGTTCAGCGGCTCAGGAAACCGTAGGGGAGAAAGAAAAGAGAAATGAAACAGCAGGGACAATGACTGTGGGAATAAAGGTGGTAAATGCAAGATGTAGTATGTGTATATGTGTGAATGCGTATCTTGGTACGTGGGGGGAGGGGTCTAGACGTGGTCTGGCACAGCGGGGGGACACGCAGATGGTAGCACTCATTGAGTAATGAGACCAATGACATCACTGCAGTCCGGTGTGTCACTCACGAGCTAATGAGAACCGTGTGCTGGGCTCATGCAGGCTTATAGGCGCGACTGAAAACTTACACACACACATCTTGTGTTAACATTCCTTCTCGTTTGGTTTCAGCGTGACATGAAGTCGAATTTAGATACTTTGAAGTCTCTGTCATAAAGGAACTGAGTGCTATTTCTACTGTCCTCTGCCCAGTTCAAGTCAACGTCCAGTAAGAGCGTGTGTGTGGTGGGGCTAATGGCGATGATGGCCGACGATCCCGAGCATCCAGATGTGTTCTTGCTGACAGACTCTGAGCATGGTGAGGTCGACCTGAAAACACACAAGCACACCCCTGGCTTCATAATATGAAAAATCATTTACTAACACTGTTTCACTTGGAAACCAATGCAATAAAAAATAAAAACAACGTATTTTATTCACTGAAAGACAAATTAAGATAGAAACTAAATCACTACAGTAAACAAAACATGAACTAAAGCAGAATTTCCAAGAAAGTAACCGTTTTCCCCATAGATCGTCTCAGAAATTGTTTAATTGTGTCTAATAAATTTTCTGGACAAGTTTTTGCTTTTTTTTGGGTCCTGCTGGTTTATGTCTTCATTTAAGTCTTTTTGGTGCATGGTCAGTGTTTTCTGCAGCTTTATAGATGCAAATGACCAAACTTGGATATGGGTTGAGAAGGAACAATGGCTTTGCACACGACACCATGGTTTTGTAATGCAGTCTTTATCCTACCTTTTCCAGCTTCTGTAAATGAAGGCTGTTCCTCGAACCCCTAAGAAAACGAAACTAGAAAGCATCCAGAGAGCGCAGACCTCCACCAAGGCAGCTCAGTTTCTCTGCATAGTAGGATTTGACAATGAAAACAAATGAGAACATTTTAGAAATTATTATACATTTTTCTTCTGGATCTAGCACTGCAAATGTTAAAGATGCGTCAAATCCCTGGGCGCATGACTGAATCAGCAGCCTTTCCACTGCAGTCTGGTGTCGGCTTCATGTCTACGATTTTATTTACTATCTTTACAGTAGCTAGTCTTCCTAACCCCTGTAAGTATAAGCATTCTGGATCACTATGTCCGAAATATTGCTTTTGTGGTTTAATAGAAGCTCTTATGGTGTTATCCTGTATTTTTTTTTGCCTAAATTTTCTTAGTGTTATTTGTCGTGTTAGGGCCAAATTCAACGTTTGTCCTTCTATTCACAATGGTGAAAAATCTTCTGGAACGAGTCGATGAATCGGATCACTCCCAGAATCTAATCGATTGGTGCCTGTGCCATTTCTGGCATATCCTGAAAATTTAAGAGTTGCCGTGAAAAAACAAACAAATACATAAACTAAACCTGACAAAAACATAACAAGGTAAGAAAAAGAAATCCAGCAGTGAAAGCATATTTTATTAACTGAAAGGCAAAGATGGAAACTAACTTACTACAGTAAACAGGACAACATGAACTGAAAGTAACTTTGTTTTCCCCAGAGATTTAGTCAGAAATTGGGATTTATGGAAATTTTTGGTTTTGACATCTAATTATTTTTTAATTAGCCTATCATTGACATGTACCCCATTCTGTCTGGAAGGGTTTCTTTGTACCTGGAGGTTCATATCTTTATTTAAACTTTTTTTTGGTGCATTGTAGGTGTTTTCTGCAACTTTATTAAATTGTAATGTAGACTAAAGGTGCAAATTACCAAGCTCTGATACAAGTTGAAAAGCAGAGGTGGGTAGTATGCAAGTGCATTTACTACTTTACGTGTAGTACTTGCATCATTTTTTCAACAATATGTACTACAGAGAATAGTTGCTTTTCAGAATACTTTCTACTCTTATTTAGTTACATTTGGGATTAAATATACATACTTGTACTCACTTACATTTGACCACAGCTCAATAAGTCGGAGCGATAGTACAAAATAATCAATTAAATAAAACAAAGACCAAATAAAACAAAGTTGAGCAAAATCTCAAATATGAATAAACTAAGCAACAAAATGAGCAAAAAAAGAGTAATATTAGCAAAATATTGACCATAAACAAGAAGTACTAAACTAAAAAATACTCACTAAATTATAAAATTAGGGTGCATAATAAATACAAATAAGCAAAAATGTAGAAAATAATTAAGTAAATTAACAAAACTAATAGAGAAATTGAAACAAAAACTCCAGCCAACCTGAAACAAAATGAGCAAAAATGTAGAAACTAATCAGGTAAGTGAACAAAAATAAGCAACAAATGCTGAACAAAAGACAAACCATACAAGAAAAGGAGCAAAAGTCAACAAATTGAGGAACAGCATTGTTAATAATAAATAAATAATAATCATGTATCTTTTTTTTTTTTATGACAAAACGAAATTCAATATGAGTTACTCACTACTTGGATAGTTTTTTGCTAGATACTATCTTATTCTTACTCGAGCACTGCTGTGTAAGAGTACTACTCCCACTTGAGTTACAAAGTAACAATACTTTTACCTGAGTACTGGTTCTGTGTACTTCATCCACCTCTGCTGAGGAGGATGAAAAGGCTTTGCACACTGGACCATGGTGTTGCCATGCTACATTTATCCTTCCTTTTCCACCTTCTAGAAACAAAGGCTTGCCCCCCTAATCCCTGAAAAATTGACTGAATAAAATCTGAAGTAATCATTGCCAAGTTACTTAAAATACATAAGCACTCATAAAATTGGGTAAACCTCTACTGAAATCATTAAAAGAAAGACTAAATAGCAATGGAAAGTACTCAAAACGTCCAAACTCTAATAACTGACATTTACATTCTGTCATTCCAGCTACACATTCTCCCTATTATCTATGTCTGTGAATTGCATGCTACTCATATCTGGCATTCTTCCTGCCCCCCCCCCCCCCCCAGTACTTCATATGCCCACACAGCGCACTGTGTCCCAAATCTTTCCTCTCGTCTCGTGGCTGTTATTTTATTATTTTCTTTTTATTGGTCTAGCCAAAGTAAAGTGAGACTTGAGCCATCTTTCCAGAGTGTAGAGAAAGCAGGTGAAAATGAGAAGGGTTGGCATCTCACAGTGTTTTGTCTCCGTCGCCTAGGTAACACCTACAAGTACCAGGCAGGGAACAGAATGAACGCTTTGCTCTGGTTCAAGCATCTGAGTGCCGCCTGTCAGAGCAACAGGCAACAGGTATGGAGCCGCAGCCACACGCATGACCCCAAATGTTCGGGCAGTATGGAAGTACCAGTTGAAAAATAATGATTTGATTTTGAAATGTACTTTGATTTGTACTTCACTGTCAACTGCACGAACACAACAGATGTCTTGTTTTGTTCATAGAGTGTCATTTTACTAGAAAATTCACACCCGGGGCGCCTCGGTGGCTCGCCCGATAGCACGCGCCCACGGGGCTCGGGCGTAATCGCAGTGTTCCCGGTTTCAATATGACTCATGGCCACAAACTACATGTCACTGCCCACTCTCCCTACCTGTGTTCTGTGTCTACACTAACTCTATCAATACAGTCTAAAAATCCAAAGAATATTTTTTTTTTTTTTTAAAGAAAATACATGACCTTTCCTCAAATTTAGATTGGCTGCATGAATAGAAATCAAGCAGACAGGGACCCTTGAGGGCTATAAATGATTTAAAAGTATCCAAAATTAATGTGGCTTTTAACAGGTGACGTGAACAAGTGATTTTAAATATCACTTGATTCATAAGGAGCACATGGAGAGAGGTTTAGACTGTCATGAAGAAAAATGAAGTGTACTTTGTCGTTAAAACACAGAAAATTGTTGAAATCTGCACAAATAAAGCCTCTCACGCACACAGTAGTTGAAGAGTGGATATTCCATTATCAGCACTGCAGTCTCTGCTATTTAGATATATGGACATGTGTAAAAGCTTAGGGTGCAGCGCCTGAAGCTGTCGTGTGCCAACCAGTTCTGGACAGGACTGGACTCATTAAAGGCACGTTACACATTAGACATTATAGTGACACATACTTCAAACCTGGGACTTGATGGATCACTTAAATATTTCACAAGTATTTAATTGGATTGAAATCCAGTTGTTCATCCTTAGACCACTTCTGTTGAGGTACTATCCACTGCAGACTAGAACACCCGACAACCCAGTCATGTACAATCACCATTTTGTTCTTATCAAAGTTACTCAGATTCTTACTAAATTTGGACAATTTGCTGCTTTCAGTGCAAAGATTTTGAGGAGTAAATGTTGACTTGCTGCCTAATACATCCACCCAGGAACCATATAATCAACATTTTGACCACTTCACCGGTTAGCGATCATACTATTATGGCTGATGAATGTATTTTTTAACTGGTATTTTCCGCACTGTCCCTGAGGTTTCTGATTTGAGGCCGTACATGTGCTAAAGCACCCGTGGCCGCATGTTAGACTTTACACATGGCGCTCTTGTTCCCAGGTGCCAGCCAATCTGATGTCATTCGAGTGACCGAAGAAGGGGAGACAAGAAAGCGGATGAGGAAGAGTATTGACCCAGTAGTGGGAGCTTTCACTGCCATGAGCCCTGCTCGCCAATTCTCCAGTTCAAGCCCTAGCCTCACTGCAGCCTCACCTGCCACCACTGCCTTAACCAGAGAGTACCCTGTGTGTGCTTGTACGCGTGTGTGAGAAAACATGAGACTGTGAGGATAAAGAGACTGTTTTGGCCGTACTGACTACTGAACACGGACCTGCAACCACTGCTTCTGTCTCCCGTTTGCTCTCAGTGTCCTATGTTTTCACCGTTCAGCACTTCAGTAGAGCCATTCGACCTCTCTCCTCCTTTCTCACAGACTGTCCGTGGATGGACATGCGTTTTTTTTTTTTAAAGAGGTCAACTATTTTTATGCGTGTCCCCACCATGCTGAACCGCAGGGTTTTCTCTGCTTTTTATTCGTCTGGACAAGCAAAGAAAGTAATTCAGGAGCACGCACAGTCAGACCGGACTAACCCGTTTGGAGTTTGGAGGGTTTAAAAACTTTTATTTACTTGCAGCTCAGTTCACGCTCTAATCACAGACCTTCTTGATTCACTTGAGTTGTCTCGGGAGTCACAGGATTATTTACATGTCCACACACTTGCACTCTCACACACCGGCTGTTTGACTGCATCGTTGTAAACATAAGGGCTCTGATTTGCAATCGATTCCAGCGGAAACACTTCCCACACATCCTGAATGTGTCTAGTTTTTATTACAAACCCTCGTCCCCTTTTGTCATATACTTGTTAAGTGGTCTGTACGTATGTGTGTGTCTTTATATAACTGCTTGGATGAGGAAGGGGTGAGGAATGAGGGGCTAAATATTTGCTTAAATTACAGGTGTCTGTTTTCCACATAGGTACAATTGTCCCAGAAATCTAAGCTAAACCAACCCGCTCACAGTTTATTGTTACTCCTTTTACACCTTTGTACGGTCGTGTTCTTCAGAGGACCTCCAGCGTCGTCTGCTCTCACTCGGCTTCCGTCGGGCTCATGAAAGTGACTCTTGGTTCAACACATCCGCACACGCTAAACACTAAAGACTTCAAACTGTGAACGAGCCCAATAAGAGAAGGTGAACTCCGGACATGATTTTATCGCTTCCTCTTGTTGGTCGATGTGGTTAGAGACAGACATTCAAAGCTACCTGGAGCCATACAGAGCCTGTTTTAATCCTTGTTTGTGTGTATTATATGTTGTTAGGTTTTTTTTCCTTTTTGGGAGATGGTGTATTTCACAGTATTACAGTGTCCTAGATGATTGCACGTCAGTTTAGTTTTGTCTGTTACATTTAAATGTTACTATTTGTGTTTTTTTCCCCCCTCCCGTTTGAGTATTTTATGTATTTTTAGATTATATTTTCTATTTTTGCCCCTTATTCTGTTCTTTTGCAAGACTGAGCTCAACTACAGGCCCTAATTATATTACATATGATTTGAAATAGCAACAACACCTTAGTTATAATTGGTGCCAAGTGATGTTACTTTCACGTTTTTCCATAAGAAAGGGCAGAGCTGTGGCAGGATGCAGTGTAGGTACTGTATGTTTCAGTGGGAAAACCTGTGCTTCACCGATGTTTAAGCACATCATGTAATGTCAGTGTTTGTTTACTGGGAGGAAGTTGCATCCAAATGTACAATCAAGATCAGAAAGGCATTAGTGATGACAATGATGGGGTGTTTTTTACTAGACTTCAAACCTTTTTAAAAGACCAGTTTACATTGTATGTTTACACAGTCCTTTGCCCAACATAACAATCCTTTGAAAGCTCCACGTGTCCACATTAGGAAATAGTGAGTAGTCCTACCTGTCACTGAAGTACATTAAAGGTCCAGGTGACGATGTTGGCAAGGTAGCTACTAGTGGACCGATATAAATGATTAAACAGGTGACCTGCCACTCACAGTCAAGCTAATGTTCTTGTCGTAACCCTCCCAGATGTTGAAAGAATCTGAAATGCAGGCTGTGTCTCGTCAGTCATCCTGTGTTAAGACCACCTGTAGACGCTAGCTCCGTAGTAGCTACTGCGAATACTGTTTTCAACTTCGCGAGTGAGTGCATGAGCTCACGCACATATGAGGTTGAAAGCTGTGGTCTCCTGTTCAAACGTATCCCGCGTCCAAACATGGGCCACTAGCTAGCTTGCCAACATTGCCAACTGGACCTTTGAGATCAGAGACGTATTCAGACTGTTGATAATCAGTGACGGGATGGAGAGGTGAACATAGCCATACTCCTCAGCACAGATTCTCCACTAATGAGCTGTGCCACGCTGCTGTTACCACGCCTGAGCTTCCCCACAGCGGCAGTCAACTCTTTTAAGTTTATATTGATTTTCTAAAGGGAAGACTGTGCGAGCCACCACAATGCTCACACAGTAGCACCATGTTTGACACAATGAACAGCTAAATGAGTGCTGTGAGGACAAGTCTGACAAGCTGAGGCACAATTTAATGACAATACGATCCTTCTTTTGTACATTAACTTGGAGTGGTGGATGATCCTGTGGAAGAATGAATGAGAAAGCCAAAGGCTGGCACAAAGTGGCTGTTAAGTCAAAGTATGTGTATGCATTTGTGCGCTGGTGCATACTCCTATTTTTATAATTCAAGTCAGATCCCTGACTGGCAATCCCTCGAGGCTACCGTCACTGCTGAGCGGTGGAGTAACCAGCAAGTACCTAATCATTGTTGTGACTGACTGCAAGCTTGTGCTAGGACTCCGCGCTGGCTAGACATTTAAGTGTAGAAGAAGGATGGACTGGAGGAGTTAATGTCCACTGTGGCTGAAAATGGGCACAGAGAGAGCATTTTGTGGAGCAGATGGTGTATGAAGTGACAAAATCCCAGATGTAAAGCACTAAGAGGCTGGTTACTAGTGTTTGAAAACAGAGAGGGCTGTGAATGACGTGGGTGTGACAGAGGGGAGTTAAAAAATCCTGTTTAACTGCTTACGTACAGATGTAGGTTGGAATCTTCAAGTATACTGTAATCAGCGGTCAGTGGCAATACAAGATATCATGAAAAAAACATGCATTGTCTCAATTAAATTTAGTGCAAGAATGGATTTTCCAGAAGCTCGGAAGTGGATGGAATTAGCCGAGATGTATACAAACCCTTTTTTTCACAATTCCTTTACTTAGAAACGGTGCAAGGAAAAACATGTAATGACAAGAGATGTAACTTGGGCATCTCGTAAGCTTTATTTGAAGTTATTTCAATGTAATGTTTTTTTTTTCTCTGAAGATTGTTCCACTCAGTGTCAAGCATTTTCCTCATTGTAACCTGAGTTTACACCATTTTCAGTTTCTTTTTTTTTCCTACAGCGTATGGTCAAAATAATGGAAACATGCTAAACCTCGGGATGTATTTGGTTGGAGCTGGATGTCAAGGCCAATGAAAAAACAATGCAGACATAATGACTCAGTGATTGTCAGAGGCCTCCGAGTTGGGATGAGAAGGAAAATTCAAATGGCGAGCTCTCATTTAGGACCATTTTGGAAAGAAGAAACTTGAAAGACAAAGACAAGACAAAGAAAGTTGATGCCGTCATTGAAAATTCCTTTGAGTTCAGCTGTATTGTTTCCTGTATATTGACCATACTGTCTACAAATGCACAATTTGCCCTGTACTAACTGCTTTGCACCTGCCTTGTGAAATGTTTAACAGTCATGAATAATGTTTCACAGTTCAGACGAGACGAGGGATTTCAGTGCGAGTATGTCATGTGTTTGTCCTCTGATCTGGTGAAATCGGGGTGAACTGCTGCCTCCTGAGTGCTGCCCTCTGCACCAGACAGGCATCAGTCACTGTTTACCGAGGACATTGACAACCTTAAAGTCATTGCAGGTGACCTCTACCTTGCCGTGTGTGTCTGTCTCTGCCTACACATGTCATGACTGTGGCAAGCGCCGTGACCTCAGCTGCTGAGCGATGTGCTGCCAGGTTTGAAAACTGAGAACCAATAAACACTCTGCCTTTTTTTACTCCACACATTTGTGTCGTGCTCAGTGTTTAAATGCTCCCTATTCTTTGTCATTCGGGAGGTTGGAGGGAATGGAAGGATTTATGCCAGCGAACGTGTTGTGCCATGGTCTAATTGCAGTGTTAAGTACTGTAGTATTCTGCAGAAGTAGTCAGGATGGCAATGAATGTTTAATTACATTCACACAGCCAGTCAAAAGTCAGGGCACCTGTTCTCTTTCAGTGTTTGTTTCTTTGTTATAATTTTCAACACTGTACATTCATACTGAAGACATCCAGACTTTGGAAGAACATGTATGGAATTGTACAACCCCAATTCCAAAATAGTTGGGACACTGTGTAAAATGTAAATAAAACAGAATGCAATAATTTGCAAATCTCTTAAGCCCGTATTTCATTCCCAATAGAACATAAACAGCACGTCTGATGTTGAAACTGACATATTTTACCATTATGTGGCAAATATTAGCTCATTTAAATTTGATGGCAGCAATACAGCTTTTTTTTTTTTAATGTCTGAGAAGTGATGAGACCAGTTGCTGGAGTTTTAAGATATGAATGTTATTCCATTCTTGTCTGAAGGATTCTAGCTGCTCAGCAGTCTTGAACTTTTGTTGCCAGATGTTTTGTTTCATGATGTGGTAAATGTTTTCTATTGGAGGTCAGGATTTCAGGTAGGCCACTTCAGGACCTGGACTCTTGCTGTCTATCTCTATTAGACAACGGTCCTCTGTTAAACTCCAGCAGCTGGTCACCTCACTTCCCACACGTTTACAGACGGTCGATAAAAGAGGGGATGCTACACAATGGTAAACATCACCCTGTTCCAACTTTTTTTGAAATGTGTTGCACTCATTGGTTTCAAAATGAGGTCATATTTTCTATGAAATGGTAAATTGTCTCAGTTTTGACATTTGATATGTTGTTTGTGTCCTGTTTGGTATAAAATAGGGTTTATGAGATTTGCAAATTGCGTGCACTTTTTATCTCCACCGAGGCTGAGGGGTCCCGAACGGAAACCGTCACCGTCCGTCCGTCTGTACACCGTACTTCTGCCCATCCCAACATTTCTACTTGCATCTTCACAGCCTTGAGGCCCAGAGTGACTAAACTTTACCTTTGGGTAAATCTCTTGAGGGCAAGGGATACCATGGTAACCTTAATCTAATTTGCATATTTAATTAGGCTACAGGGTTATTTAATGACCCAATCACCTTTTGGGCTTCATAGACCTAGCCTTTAGAGCTAGGGCTCAATTTTTATGTGTATCCAATAGGTGCCTGGGGACAACTTCCAGTATACCACATGACCTGATCTTGACCTTGACAATAAGTAGGGTCTGAAAGTAAATTTGTGCATTTTTCATTTAATGTACATTGTTTTTAAAATATGAACCCCTTTGGTGGGGGGATTTACTGATTTGTGGCTTTCTTGTTTAGAACTGGATTGTGTATGTAGTAAACAAAAAAGTATTAAACAACCCAGAACATGTTTTCTATTATGGTATTTTCTCCTGAGATACAAAAATGAGTTCATTTGCACCATTTCGTGCTTTAGACCATCCATTCCGAACACTGGGTTGGGACCCACCAGCGGGTAGCAGAAGAATTTATTTGGGTTGCCAAACAAATCAGCATTTCAAGGAAACACTGACACTGAATATTCAAATTGTTCTGACTGTTGTGATTAAAATACTTTTGACATTGAATGAGAGCCCATTACGTTGGTCTAAATATTTTTATTTAGTATTAAACTGTCTTAAAAAGCACAAAAATAAAATAAGACTATGATTTCTTCAGAGTACATCTCTTTAAGATGGGTCACTTAATATTATACAATAGCAGTTAAAATGTTCACCTTTGCACAAATTCACTACTTCAAAAATATAAAACATGCTATGATTTGTTTAACACTTTTCTGTTTACTACACAATTCCCTATATGTTCTTTCACCATTTGGCTGTCTTTAGTATTAATTTACAATGTAGAAAATAATAATCAAAAATAAAGAAAAAACACTAAAGCTGTATGTGTCCAAACTTTTGACCTTTGGGGGACTGGTGCATCACAGTCCCTCAGCAACCTAGGGCTATGCAGCAGAACTAAGGGAGGGTTAATGGTCACCTGACCTAGCACTGACTAATCGCTTTGTCAAAAAAAGTTGTGTAGTTTTATAGGTACAGAGTGTGTCTGCATCCCACACCCAGACTGGGAGTTGGTTCTGGAGGGCCAGTGCCTCGCTTGTCTTGGCCCCACCCACTGTCCAGCTTCTTATTGACTGAACACACCTGCTCCAGGTAATCAATGGTGGGTCGGGCAGAGACACTTGGAAAACAAGCGGCACACCAGCCCCTGAAGCCCGGAGTCGCCCACCCCTGCATTACAAGTAGAAGAGAAACCAGGAATGGACATACATGATCTCTCTATCTGACTTCAGTTAAAACTTGTGCTCCAGCATTTTCAATCAACTGAGGATTTTATCAGGTTATTTGGACATCCTGCCAGAAGTGAGTTTGAATGCTGGTTTTTTTTTTTCTTTTTACATTTGGTTAGTATGAGAACTGAAGGATAATTTCTGATCTCCAGTCACTCCCAGGTTCCTCACAGTTGCAGTGGGATCCACTGAAATGTTGTCTAGTTTGTGTTCAGTAAAACCCCTGCTGTTCTGTATTCATGTGTTGTTCTTCCATGATGCATTCATGGTGCCACACTGCCCCCTGGTGTCAGTGTTCGGCTCCTACAGGAGGGGGAAGTGTTTCGGAAGTGGACACACTCACACACACACACAGGCCAGGGAGAAGGAATCGAAGGAAAAGGGCGGAGGAAAGGGAGCTACCGAGGGGATTCATAACATGACAAAACCTTCGTGATTTTAGCAGCGGAGCTCGCTATTTATATTGTACGTATCTTATGAGTTTCCAGTAACTTGGAGGCCACTTTTCGCGGTGTGAACGGCGTATGGCTTGAGGTAAGTGTGCTCGGTAGGCGGCCAGTAAACATAAGAGACGACGTACTGGAGCTAGCTGCTGTAGTTAGCTAACCAGCAAGGTGTACCCCGGTTTACCGAGCTGTTCTACGGGCTGGAAGATGTAACAGCGGCGCTGCTTTGAGGCTCACACAATAACGCTAGTGACGTTTCAACAAAGCTGAGGGGCTGCGTCTGAGTTGGCGCAATTTTAGGTGCATTTTGTGCGGTCAGTTCTTCCAGTACAGCCGTTTTCACACCGGTGTTTAACACGGCAGGAACGTAATGAAAGAGCGATTGTGTGGCAGAAGCATATGCCTGCGTGGCCGGACCTCCGTGGGCTGAGCGGTATCCACCGGTCGTACCGGTAATTACTCCGAACAGCCGAGCCTGCTAATGTTAGCCGATTGTGTCCAGGTTCTAATGGATGTTGCTGTCATTTAAACGTGGCAGTTGTCATCAATTACACTGGCTGTGAACATTTAAAGATGACGTGTGATGAATGTAGCAAAAAAAACCCGGGGTTTCATCCGATTTGTGTGCACTGTTCCCACGGCATTGACTTTCCAGGAGGCTGGGTGATTATTAGACTCTGGATGTTGCAAGGTTAGACTGTGCTGTGTTGGGTCCAGCACCTCATCTGACCCCTCTGCACCACCGCAGGGCTCCATGTCTGTCAGCCTCCACACACACTACCCTGGTTTGTAGACTTCATGATGCATTGTTAGTCTGCTGTGTCAGGTTTGATGATGTTTAATTTAAAGTAGCATAAGTGCTGCATCCAGTCTCCAGCAGCTCTGTTTCAACGTGGTAGGGCACTGCATGAAGCCTGATCAATGAATAAATGCTCTTTCCCAGTTTGACTTAAAAAGGCCTGCACAGAAACTGACCTCAGCCTCATTCGACACCTTTGGGATGATGCTGACCGAGAGCCAGGCCTCATCACCCTGATTTTGTGGCTGAATGGGAGCAAAAATGAGAACCAGAAATGAGGAGGCAGAAACAGCAGCCGCATTTCTGTGGGATGGAATTACATGTCCAGCCATCACATACAGGATTCTTTTGGTCAAACAGTCTGTCTCACTGTTAGTAATGATCTGTTCTGTTACTAAAGGCATGATGATGAACCAAAGCCTGCAAGAACCTAGTGCTTTAACTCAGCATTTGGTCAAATTGGTTCAGAGTAGAATTTGACATTGTAATCGCTGATCTATTTTGTGCTGAAGTATCTCGAGTCAGTCATGACTAATTTCAGTGCAAATGGGGTGTCAAATTTGCAGCAACTATAAATGCATGCATGCAAAAAAAAGGACGGTTTGACTCAAAATGAACAAAGTCAAAAGTAAGTCAACAAAGCCAACCACATAATCAAGAAAGTACAAAAAAGAACAGGTTAATCAAGAAAATGGCAAACAGTAGCAAAATAAACAAAAATAATAGTATCTTGCAAAATGACTAACTGAACAATCAAGAAAATGAACAAAGGAACAAAATGAGGACTGGAAAAAAAGACAATAGTGAGGAAAATGAATAAAAATACACAAAGTAATCAAAAAGTGCTTAAACCTAACTTTATTGAAAATAAATAGTCAACAAAATGGAAGGGAAAATAGTCCAGAAAATTATTTAAATACTTAAAAGTAATTTTTCTCAGTTGTGCAGTTTGCATAGTTCATGCATTTTGCTTTTGTAGGGCAGTATATAGTATAATTTTTCAATAGTATTGCATATTGAATTTTTAAAAGACCCATTTTGGCGACCTTTACACCAGTAAACCTGTGCACTTTTTACATTTTTACTGGGTCCATTCTGTTACTAAGGACAAGATGGTGATTTATGAAATAAAGCCAAAAAGTGCAGTAGGTCAACAGTTGGTCAAAATTGTTTTAAGACTAAAATTTCTGTTTTATAGCAAAATATCACTCTCTGTCATGACTCATTTCAGTAAAATTGGAGCGTCAGATTTGCAGTAATGACAAATTCACATAAAAAGTCCCCCACAGGGAAAAAAAAAACCCTGAAGTGATGGTTTGACTCAAATTGAACAAAATCAAATCACCAAAACAAACTAAATTAAAAGAACAAAATAAGTAGCTCAAGGAAGAAAAATGAACAAATGAATCGAGAAGAGGTACAAAAAATGTAAAAAAAGAAAATGAAATAAAAATTGACAAAATGAACAGAGTATTGAACAGAAATGACTGCGTCATCCAGAAAATGAACAAAGCAGAAAATGATAGGAAAAAGATTAGGATTAAATAAAATGAAAAAATAACAAAATAATGACAAATTGCTAATTACGTATAGAAAGCAAAAATGAAATGCAAAAAATGCCTAAACAAAACCAGATTGGAAATAAATGATCAAGACAATGAACAAAATGAAGAAGAAAATACTCCAAAAAACTATTTAAAAAACCTTTTTAAAGTCATTTTTCTTAGTTGTACTGTTCACATAGTTTTTGCACTTTGCCTTTTGTAGCGCGGTGTATAAACATGTATTATTGTATATTTAATATTGGAAATGTTCTTTGATGACCTTTACACCACTAAACCTGTGCACTTTGATCGTCTACGACTTTTTTGGACTTTGTCGTGCTTGTTTATGTCAGACAGGCATCGTCTGTGCTGGAGTTCTGGGTCATTGTCTGTCCTGAGGGGAAACGAGCTAAAGAGGCAGCAAATCAATTACTTTTCTGTCTGCATTTTATTGACAATACATTATTCATCTCTCGCTCTCTCTCTCTTTCCTCACCTAGTTCTGTTCCGTCTGTGCTCCTCTCCATCCTCCCAGCTGCTTCCTCTGATTTCTGCCGTGTCCTTTCAGGTGACAGCCGTTTGCTCAGACTGCAGCTTTTAGGAGAAGGCTCCGGACTTCCACACCTGCACCAGAGTTCGTCTGTCTGGCGGAGCGGGCAGGCGGGCAGGCAACACGGCTTCACAGGGGCCATGAGTCAGGGGTGAGGGGGACCCGTCGCGGGGGATACACACAGCGTCGTGTGAGGGGGTCGAGGCCGGTCGGTGTGGAGATGAAGCTCAAACAGCGCATGGTGGTGCTGTGTGCCGTGCTCCTCCTGCTGGGCCTGGCCAAGATCTTCCTGCTCGATGGAGGTGAGGGATCTGCAGCCAGTCGCCGGGACCTCCGAGCATTTCGTAAGGTGAGGATTTGAGTTTGTTAGTAGGGGCAGTCATTTAAAAGCCAGCGATGATCTCAAATTCTGAGAAGTTTACCAGTTTTGCATAATTTTTTTGAGACCAAAGTGTGTGGGCATTTGTTGAAATGGCATGGAATGACCGATGTGATAAATAAGGGAAAAATATCTGTCGTTCTTTTGAATGTTGCAGACGTTTGTATTGTACCGTTGTCACACACATTATCATCACCCTTGTCTTTAGATGGAAGCAGGTCTGTCTCTGTCTCGGGGAGCTCGCCTCACCCACACGCTCCAGTCCCCATGGGAGATAGCAAGCCAGTGGGTGGGCCCCAGAGAAGTGTACCCTGAAGACACCCCCGAGCTGGCTGCCGTGCTCACGTCTCTCAGCACTGGCAGGATAGAACGAGCGGATGTGGGATATAAAGGTACACAGCTTAAAGCTTTACTCGTGCTGGACGGGGGACAGAAGGTGGTCTTCAAACCTAAGAGGTGGGTTCATCAGAGAGAGGGCATTTGCACAGACACGTAAAGTTGAGTGTACAAACTTGTATTTTCTGTTCACCTACTGTAATTTCTGTCAATGACATCGTTCCACAGATACAACAGGGAGTATGTAGTTGAGGGTGAGCCATACGCAGGCTATGACAGGCATAATGCTGAAGTGGCTGCCTTCCACTTGGATAGGTTTGTAATCAGCCGAATTTGATTTTGTTCACACCTCATTTTGTTCTGTCAGTGGAGCAGAACTGTGATAACGTACTTATGATTCTTTCTGCCACAGGATTCTGGGTTTCAGAAGAGCGCCTCTGGTAGTCGGCAGATACATCAACCTGCGTACGGAGATCAAACCTGTTGCCACGGACCAGCTGCTGAGCACCTTCCTCACACAGGGTGAGTACCCCTTTCATACTCTCTGCAGTTGTATGAAATTCACTGTTTTAAGTTCAAAGCAGGTAATTTGTGTAGAGATGAGGGTTTTTTTTTTTTTTCCAAGTGTAGATGGTAGTGGTCAGCATAGGCCTTATGAGATTCACTTTCAACTGTCTTGGCTCCCTCCTCAGGGGTTTGCATCATAGTGAGTAAGGCTATAGAAAATATGATTAAGACCACGTGTCTCTGCATATTAGGTAATTCTTATGCAATGTTTCTGCAATTTCTTAACGATAGCCATTGAAGTAATGCTAGTCTACCATTTACTGGATGTACACTACAAATCAAAAATTTGCACACAGCTCCTTCAGTATTTTTTCTTTTATTTTTATTATTTTCAACATTGCACATAATACTTAAGACTGCCAAACTGTGTAAGAAAATGTGTAGACTTATGTACTAAACAAAAAAGTTATTACCGTACTTGAACACGTTTTTCTATTTTATAAGTGGGGACATGTAGCTTTGACACCTTTGTGCACTCACAGCATTCTCTCTTCAGAATCGAAACAGTTTTCAATTCACACGTGTGTTTGGTCAAGATGTCTGTTTGGTCAAGAGTTATCGTTACTGTCACAATCAGTTGTGTTGTGTAGAGAAGGGGTGTGCACAAAGTCAACAACCCTATTCATTCAACAACAGCTACTGTACAAATCCATATTGAGGCAAGACGCACTACACAACTTTCACATTCTGTACTGATTTCTGAAAAGCCTTGGACTATACACTAACCTACCGGTTTCAGCAGATTTTTTTTTTAATTATTTTATTTATTTTTATTTTTTTTATCACCCATTCAATAAGTCCCTGCATGATTTGTCAAACCAACTGAAGACAACAGAACGCATCAAAGTCTCCAAGAAACTCTTGTGAGCGTGATCACATCTATGCGAGTGACAGTTGAAAGGGTAAACAAATACAACCATCAAACAGCTGTTTCTGGAGTTTGTGAAACTTCTGTATCTGCTCCGAGAAATCCAAAAGGGAAAAAAAACTGGTGTGGCTGTTTGCTATCATTGTTCTGATCTTCCTGTCGTCTTCGTCTTGTGACACTATTTCCTGTCTCCCGTCTACTCTTTTTCATTAGATATTGGCAACACATGTTTACAGTTCAGTCGGTCGCCATCACACACCTGAATGTGTCCAGAGTCGGCTCAAAAAATTCAACCACGTTTTGATTTTTCTGAGACTGAGGTCTGGTCGGATCTGTTCTCACACGCCCTAGCAGATTTTTGTGCCAACTAGTCATGCCAACTGTCCACAACTAGTGCCAACTGGTGCACACTCTGCCCAACTGTGAATCATGGGTAAAATCAGCCCAGAAATCTTAGTGTCCCCAGCTTCAGTTACGTAAAAAGAAAAGATAGTCCATCATTACTTAAGATCAGTCACCTATGAAAACACGTGGAATTGTGTAGTAAACAAAATTGTTACGCAACCCAAAACATGTTTTATATTTTAGATTGACACGGTGGTCACCTCGACTGGCTTTCACTTCACAGGTGTGTCTTGTCAAAAGTTAAATTGTGCCATTTCTTGCCTTCTTCATGTGACCATCAGTTCTCTTGTGCAGAAAAAGGATGAGTACAGACTCAACAGCCCTATTAGTGCTACTACATCTACTGCACAAATCCATATTGAGGCAAGAAACGGTTAAGTAAAGGAAAAAATACAATCTGAAAAATCTCAAGAACTTTCAATGTATCCCCAAGTACAGTGTCCAAAACCATCAAACGTAATAATGAAACTGGCGATCATAAGGACCATCCTTGGAAAGGAAGACAAAGAACTTCAGAAAATAAGATTAGTGGAAGTACCAACCTCAGAAACCAGGAACTGACCTTAGGAGAGTCAGTTTCATCAGAGTTTGATGGTTTTGGGGACCGCACGTCATTCAAAGTTCTTGAGACTTTCTGGATTGATTCACCATCACCTACACATGAACCAAAAATGATCTGCAATGCATTTGTGTAAATCGGACACACTTCACATTGAGTTCAGACATCAAACTCACAGTAATTCTTTTCTTTCTGACATCATCATTATTGCTGTCATTTCTTCAGCAGAAGCAAAGAAACGCACTCTAAAGTAGATTAATGCCACTTTTCTGTGACACAGCTGTAGCACTACTCCCCCCAGCTCTACCCAGTTTTGGTTGTTTTCCATAGAAACTGACTCCCACCTCAACGTGGGTGGTGTCCTCACACGGCTGGTGTGCATCCCATCATCTGCATGCAACTTACCCATATACTACACTGTACAAGAGAGCTGACATCTTGACCTGTGTTTTTTTTTTTTTCCCCCCGATCTATGACAGACTGACAGACAGGGGTCTCCAAAATTACTACATTAATACACCTATGCCCTTTCCATTCATCTGGAAATATTTAAACCTTTAGCCAAATCTATTTTATTGGATCCAGCAGGTGGTATTTCTGTGACATTTGTTGCTTTCTTTTTGATTTCACTTGCTGTTTCCTGCTGGAAGCCCGGCTGAGTAGGTACTACTAAAGTACCAGGTACTGTAACCTCACGGAAACCCTAAAAACCGAGCGGGGTAGAGCAGTGGAAAGGCCCTATAAAACACTTTACTAGAGACAGGCACTACAACTCGCATCACCAGGCATGCACTTTTTTAATGCTAATGGCCCATAATGCAATGCTCTCTGTAAAATAACATAATCACACGGGCAGTTTACAATGAATGTTAACTGAACGGTCAAGTTATGAGAGAGCTGTTATTTCTTTAATGCACAGTCCCTCGGAAAAGCACATTTTATGACAATAATTTGAACGTGATCCAAGGTTGTGAAATAATCAGGCTGTAGATGTGACCCGGTTGAATCCTTGACATTTACTTTAATCTGCTTCCTGATATCTAGAGGTGAGCAAGGTGCTATTACTGCATGAATGTTTTTCTTTTCCTTACACTCATCTGTCCACTTTGGTTTTTCGCGCCGATCTTGGTTTTCACTCACTGCCACTCTCTGTTTCAATCAGCTTTGTGGTCTTTCTCGCTAGTTCTCCCACAGTGCGCTCGCAGGTTATGCACTGCCAGCTCCTGTTTAGAGTGGCTCTGTAATGGACTTGGGACTACATTATGTCCTGGAGGCTTTTGTTGAGCTTTCTAAAGTCTGAAAATAATCCAGGTGATGTCACCGGGTGCATGCAATGAAAAACATTAGAGTTGGAAAGACACTGGTATCAACATGAGAAACGGGGTCTAATCAGAAATGGTATTATGATCATTGTGGTCATAGACATAGATTTCAGTCTCTCAATATTAATAAAACGGTTTTGGCCCTAAAAATCCCGCTTTACATTAGTAATGACAGTTTTGTTCATTGTTGGGTTAATTTTGTTTTCTTGATTATTTTGTTTATTGTGTTGGTCTTGATTTAATGCTTGTTGCATGTTCAAGCATAGAATACATTGAAATGTTATGCTATGTGGATTCATTTTGCATGTTTAGTATGAATTTTCGTTTTAGTTCATGTTGGTTATTTCATTCATTTCCTGTATCCTTTTCTTTTTCAGTTTGTCAGTTCTTTTTGTCATTTATTTATTCACTTGTTTGTTTTGTTCATTTTCATGATTTTGATGATGATTTGGTACATTTTTAATCCTTTTTCTCATGTTGTTTTTCTTGACCCTTTTTGTTCATGTTTGTTCACTGTCTTATTTTGTTCTGCTATACAGCTTTTTCCTTGACTTTTTTTTTTTTAACCTTAATTTCCTTTTTATTTGGTTCATTTTTGTGCATTTCCTTGGTTATTTTGTTTGTTCACTTTCTTGTTTATTTTGCCCATCTTCATGAGGATTTTGCTTTTTTTTTCTTTCATATTTGGTTTATTTTTACTTTTTTAAACTTTCTTGATTTTTGTTTTCATTCTGTCCTGATTTTGTTCAGTTTTACTCATGTTCCTTATTTGCTTCATTTTTGCATTTTTGTGATTATTTTTATTTATGTAGAATTTTTTTTGAGCATTCTGTTTATTCTTACAAGTTTGCTGAATTCTGTTCATTTTTTACTAATTTTACTGATTTTTGCCACCTCCCATGTTCAGACAAAACCTACCCCCATGGTTATGACATTTGCCCTCAATACTAGGTTTTACATCGAGACCATTGCTGATGTCATTCAGACTTCTTCCATATTTGATGATCTCTCTCTTGAGTCAAGATGAGAATAGCACTTATTTACTGTCGTACCCATTTTAAATTCAGTTGTTTTGCTTCAGGTCTTACCATTTGTGTTAGACATTAAGGTCTCACAGGTGAAGACGGTGTCATAATAAACCTTAAGACCATTTTAGTTTTTAAAGTACATATGTTTTTTAGTCTTTGTGAAAGGCTGTGCATGTGTTCAGTCCAGTCACATGTATGTCCTGTAAAGTGGCATACGTCTGTCATTTTAATTGGCAAGCGTATACTAAGGCTGTTGCTCTGTTCCTATCATTATTCTACTGACTATGACTCATTGCTATAAGAGACTTTGAAATGATTGCTTGTGGACAGGATAGCAAACCCCACACAAATGCATCATCTGCTTCTGAGCACACGGTGTGGATAAACACTCCAAAGCATTCACCCAAAAGCACATTTTCAGATTTTGTATTTAGTCATGTGTTAACTTTTAAATGTTACGTGTTCTCATTTTGAAATACGCATCAGTGAGATTTTGACCTTCATTGCCAGATTTGTGATGATAAACTGAATTTGGCTTGTGCTTCTCTTAAAACTGAAATGCTGCATTTCATGAGAACATTTCCTCTATTTTCTGAAGCGTGGTGGAGGAAAGGCGATCAGAACCACATATGTTTTTATCTCCTGGTATTGCCATTATTTCCTGTTAATCAGTACCCTCAACTATCACAAAATGAAAATATGCTCCTACAGCTCAGGGTCGTTTTGGTTTTAGAGGTTTGAAACACCCCGTCTACATGAGCTTGCCTGGGACAGTAGACGCACAACTAACCTGACGTCCATGTCAAAGCTTTTGTATAACAACAATGTTGGCAAATGGCATGGTGGATTGAGTTTTTTACTGTTTACACAACTACAGTGGATATAAAGTCTACACGCCCCTGTTCAGATGCCAGATTTTTGTGATATAAAAAATTGAGACAAAGAGAAATTATTTCACAACCTTTTCCACCTTCAATGCAATTGAACAACAAACTGAAACCTTTTTTAAAGGGGGAAAAATAAAAAATAAACTTAAAATAACCTGGTTGCATAAATATGCACACCCTTAAACTAATCCTTTTGTTAGAGTACTTTTGGCTTTTATTTATTACACCACTCAGTCTTTTTGGGTAGGAGTTTATCAGCGTGGCACATCTTGATGTGGCAATATTTGCCCACTCTTCTTTGCAAAACTGTTCCAAATCTGACAGATTG
>JAQQAE010001060.1:0-27667 GCA_029823295.1 Pseudamia nigra
ACCCCGTCCTTTTTGCCCCTCTCCCACCATCAATCCTCCCATCTGTTACACACACTTCATCATTGCTTTTTTTGAATGGGAAAGAAAAGTGTAATTTTTGATTGAAGACTTGACATCTGTCCGTCCGTCCGTTCATCCGTCCATCCATCCGTCCGTCCATCCATCCGTCCGTCCATCCAATCTTTTCTAATGGGTTACCAGTTTTATCATTGTATTCTTCTCTTTTCTTTCTCTTTACTATTTTTGTTATTTTTAATCTTTTGTTAATTTCATTTTTTTTGTTTGTTTTCTTAATCACACTGTTCATTATTGTTCATTGGCTACTATTTTTATTTTCTTTATGGTGTATGTTTTCTGTTCATTTGTTAATTTCATTGATTATTTAGTTAACTTTTCTCAAATTGTTTCAGCCATGTTTTGCTCACACTTTTGTATTTCCTTGTCCATTTCATTTATAATCTTCTTCATTCTATTATTATGTTCACGGTTCTATTAATATCTGTTCCACTGATTCCCCATTATTTTTGTTTTATTCTGTGGTCATTTTATGATTTTTTTCTTCATTTTGGGGATACATTTTTCATTTTGTTTTTAAATTTTGCATTCTTATGTTTCATATCATTATGTTGCTCATTTAAAAAGCAAAAAACATAAAAATGCATATACACTATCTATAAATTTACAGTTAAAAAGGTATCATTTTAATAATGAATTTATCACCAAATTTCTCTTTTGGGTGTTGTTTCAAGAAACAACCCTCTGATTTAATCTACTCTCTTTCCCATCTTCCTTAATGTCCTGTAGCTATTCTTCCGCCTCATCCTCTTCATCCTCACACCAGGCAAATGAAGCAGTCACAGCTGTGCAGCCATTTCACGGGGGCCGCACTGATCTCACCATTACGATTATTGACTACGTTAAGCAAGGATGCCGGGGGGAGGAGGGGGCTTCTTGTAACATTGACCACAAAGTTGCCTGATCAATAGACTCTTTGAGGGGAGACATAAAATAGCTGATGAAAGAGGAGTTTTCATATTTCAGTACAGAGTGTCGACAGCTTTTATGTTTTTAATAGCTACGAGATGATTTTTATGTATATTTCAGACTGTGGTGGAGAAATCATCTTTTACTGTCTCTTTACAGAGGTGTAAAGAGACAGTACATAAACACATAAAACACTCTTTAATGTGTTTTGCTCTTTAAATGCAAACAATAAAATCATCCACAAATGAATGAAAATGAACAAAATGAACAAAATGGCTAAAAATATACAAAATATTGAGCAAAACCGATGAAGCTTTGGCACCAACTTTGCTGTTTCACCACTTATTCCTGTGTTATTGTTTTGAATTTTTAATACAGTTTCAAAGATTTTATTGCCAAAAACTAATCAAATTTATGCAGAACTAAACTTTTTGCACTGCTAAAACTTTTGGTCCTGACTGTTTTGATTCACCAGTGACTAGACCTTCCTGACACAGAACATTACTCACTTAAGACATATTGTGTGTGCTCTGATCTTTCATTCACAAACTGCTTCACTTGCTGCCCCTACAACCCTGACCCAGATAAGCAGAAGATGATGGATGGATGGAAATACTTCCAATCTAATCACCTATTATCCAAAAAATGCTTTTGTAATCAATTCATTATTTGATATTACTTCACAGAAATCTGTTTTCATTTTGACATTAAAGTTCTGCTCACTTCCATCATCCTATTAAATCCTCTTTTCCTTTGAATTCATGGGTCAGGCCATAAAACAAAATCAGCTTTAACCATCTAGGCAAAATAAACAAAAACAAACAGCAAGTTTAAAGCACGACTTCTGAAATCATCCTTCCATCTTCACTGAGTAATTATGGCCTCATCAACCACCCACAGGCGTCCTTGGAGACCAGATTGGACGAGCAAAGTTTAGCTGTTAAAATGCGAGCGGGAGACATAGATGTGATGTGTTTGAGCGCTTGATACACACAAGAATCAAGGTCGTCATTAAAATTTCAAAAACTTCAAAGCAATACAGTCCTAAGTACTGATTAAATTGACCATTAAGATGAGAAAAAAATTGAGTTGGGCATTTTAAAAATTCTCTTTTATGACTTGAATCGTTTTCTTGTGCTGAACCTATCATGGAAAGGTTTGGTGGCTGTGAAGCAAACACAAGCAGCATCAGACAGAGTGGTGTGCTTTAAAAGTGAACGAACCATGATATACACTGGTCAGTTTATTAGGTACACCTGTTAACACCACTTGCAAATAACTAATCAGTCAATCATGTGGCAGCAACTTATTGCATTTAGGCATGTGGACACAGTCAGGACAACCTGCTGATGTTTAAAGTGAGCATGAGAATGGGAAAGTAAGGTGATGGTTGGCACCAAGTGGACTGGTCTGAGTATTTCAGTCTGCTGATTGACTTGGATTTTCCCACACAACCATCTCCATGCTTTTCTGTTTTGCTGAATAGTCTGCAAAAGAGAAAATATCCAGTGAGCTGCAGTTCTCTGGATAAAAATGCCTCATGGATGCCAGAGGTCAGAGGAGAATGGTCAGACTGGTTTGAGCTGATGGAAAGGCAACAGTAACTCAAATGACTACTGGTTACAACTGAATAATGCAGAAGAGCAACTGTAGACATACATGCCAAACCTTGGACAACAGCAGCTGTAGTTTACACATGGTGAACAGGAAACTAGCACTACAATTCACATGGTCAATAGAAGGCTGGAAAAGAGTTGCTTCGTTGTACTCATAAGTCTGATAATTTATAAAGTCAAAGCAAATGCAATATAACAATTTAAGATGGCTGCTACTTGTATCACAAACAGAAATAATATTGTAATTTGATTGTTTATAACTGTCTGTTTTACTTGTTCCACATTACACTTCTCACAATCATACAGCACAACACTGTTCTATTTATAAGGCACATCACTATGGTATGTATATGTGAAATACCATGTAGAGTTGTGATCGCGACGAGGGCATATTTGTTTTCATGGTGTCTAGTCTCCAAAGGAACAATATTTTATCCATTTTTTCACTTAGAAAGTGATCAACTCAGAGCATGGACCTCCTGATATTCAAGGTAAATAGGATGTATGCAGGCCCGGCGTGGCTAATCGGCAGGACTGGGACGATTCCCGGTGGCCTGGTCTGATGTTTGGGCCGCGAGGGTGTTGACTTTTTTTTTGTTTTGTTTTTGGGCTGGTGTTCAGTGATGACTCTGGGTTGATCACGTATGCAGCTAGCATTGTGCCTAGGTTGCCTCTGCACCACTGACAGACACAACATGTCTGTGCACTCGGTCAGTGGTGTTTGAATGATGGAAAATATGAAGAGCAAGTTAGGTGCGAAGAAGGCAAAAATTAAAAAGAGGAAAGCTCCAGAATCAGATTCAGCCAAATGTGCTAAAATTGGCAACTTTTTCAAAAAAAACGAGCTCGTGGTTTGAAACGACAAATGAGGACGATGAAACGGGTAAGGCGAGATGTGAAACTTTGCCTGCAAAGCACCGTTCACGTTAATTAATTCAAAGTGTCTGCAATTCAGAACCTGGAACGCTTATAAACCATGCAATAGGTCTGGCAATTCCTGTGAGCATGTACAGTAATGCAGATGCTGGTGTCTGCTACTGAACTGGTAAACCCTGTTATGTTAAAGACAGGTAGTATAGTGGCATGGCGGAATCCAGAGATTGTGGGTTTGAATCCATCCTCTGAGAGACATTTTCTTATTTTTTATTTTCTTTATTTCCACCATGAGCCCATGAGTTGTTTAGGTACATGATTTTAATAATAATAGAATCTAAAGTGGGCATGAAACTCCTAGGGTGAAAATAAGCCCCACTCCAGCCCTGGATGTATATGTAAATTTACACTTTGCGAAGTGTGCCACTTGTTTTTCAAACCTTATCTCAATCGCAGTGGCAACATATTGCCATAGACAAAAAAAGTAATAATTTGAACATTGTCAGAAACATTTGATCTACAAAAGTAAATAAAATATTGCACTTTACACCATTAAGCCATAGTTTATATGTTCAGGAGAAATTTTTAAATTCACTGTCATTTTAAAGCTGATAACTGTCTTATTAACTGTATTACATCATGTTGTATTTTTAACTTTGCAGTGTGAGCTTGTGCTCTTTGTGTCTGGTCGTGTATTTTTGTTCATGATCATGTTGCACTTTCAGGTCGCAGGCCCTGTTGACGAGCGCCAGGCTCTCCCTGGATTCTCCTGGAGCGTTCCCAGATGGCCTGCAGAACTCCTACCCATATCTGGACTGGCATCGCTGCCAGGCTTGCACTCGCTCACAGAGCACACAGACTGGGACTTGGCACGTCATTCGCTCTGAGGACAAAGGAGGAACTTTTGGAGGTCATCTGAGCATTTGGACCAGCTGCACTTTTACCAATCCGGGAGTTTACATTTGTCATTTTCAAAGCTCTGGCAGAGAGGGGAAAACCTGCATACAGTCACTTTTTACAACTCCAAGTGTAGATGTCATGGGTATGGGGCAGCATACGTACATAACATTAAATAAAAAGAAAATGAATTTAAATGTTAGTCTTATGCATCTTACTTTTATATTAAGAGAGTAAAATTCTCAGATGGTATTATATACAGATACAATGACAGTAAAAGATATAGATTTTATACTGACGTTATAATGAATTTTGTTGTCTAATTTTTCTTTTTTCATTTCGTTCCTTTTTCTTAATTTTGGTGCCTATTTTGCTCATTTTATAGCATTGTTCATTTTGTTGCTTATATAGTGTATTTTTTGTTAAGCGCAAAAATTTGTGGCGAAATGCACTGACTTGGTAACTATTCAACAAAACATAAAACAAAATGTTTTTATGGTTGTAATTTTCAGATGTTTAAACAAGAGTCATGTCCATGAATATAATACTGACATAACTGATTATTTGTGAAAGAGATGAACACAGGGTGTATATATCTTTTACTATTGATGCATTTACTTTTTGAACGTTTGCTTTGGCCTTTTTAATCTGGAAAAGTTGCGAGCACAAAATCCAGTTGGCATTCAGTAATAATCTTTTTTGGCTCAATGTACAGTCAACCATGTTTCTACAAACCACATACCGTGTGTGGTGCGTAACTTTATTTTAGCCAAGTTTCTTTCTTTCTTTCTGTCTTTAAAAAAAAAAAAAATCAGAACTCCAAATGTGATGTCAGGTGAAAATGGGGTAAGATGAAGATAGGGAGTAGAATTAAATGACACGGAAATTAGAGTGGGCGTAAATGACTCAATGAGGGTGAAGGACAGAATAAATTGGATTGGAGTGATTCTGCAGCCAGCAGATAAAATCCTACAGAGATTTTAAAAAGGACCTTGTAAGTTATCATGAACAAAATTTGAAATGCGCATATGCTTGTGTGCATCCATGGATAGTCAAATGTATACAAATGCAAACTGAAATTCATTCATTGATTAATTATGACAACAATATCTGAAGACTCTCGTACTGTTGTTTCTTATGACTTCTTTATTTCGTGTATGCTATGTTTTTAAGACACATAGAAGAATCCTTTGCTGTACTGCTGACCACAAAATCCTGCATATTTACTTGTGCTTTTTCTTATAAGACACATTATGGTAGAGGTTACCAAGCTGTACATGCAAGGACACAGGTTTTGCTTGAGTATTGAGAGATGGCAGGCACATTTCATGAAACATCTGGGGATTCTCATTTAAGTTTTTTCGCATCAAACACTTAATTTGCATTCTGAGGAATTTATATACATCAATTTGTGCCTTTTTTGTATCATTTTACAGTAGAAATGACATTATTCATGCAAAGTAGGGGTTTCTACAAATTTCTACCCAAATTTATAGAAATACATTGTCAATTGCCATAACACATGCTTTATTAACTGCTGGAAAGTCTACATTGAATGGCCTGGTACTTACATTAAGCCTAATAGCTTGAGATAGCTAGTGCCCTTTATGCTACCTTCCTTTCATCCATTCATACTCACTAACACACACATTCACAAGCCAGTGAAACAGTGACTGGGTGCAACTTGAGATTCAGTGTCTTGCTGAAGGGCACTAAGACTGTACTCACACTGTCAATTTGTGCCATGCCGAAGTGCATTTCACACCTAAAGCACAGGGGGAGCATGGTGTGCTACCCTGTCTCTGGCGTGGTTGGAAGAGATGGGCCACGGCGCGGCATAGTTGCTCACACACCAAAAGGAGAATGAGGTGGTGACGTACAGTATATCTGATATGTAAACCCCTTCTCCTGCTGCCACAACATGTGTGCAGCACAGAAAATCACTGTCTTACACAGCAGAAAAGTCCAGCAGAAATCTATATGTGACCAACAATGATTCAAACATAAGCCACGCAGTTAGTCCTTCAGCCCTTTAGGAGCTGTCAGTGTAAGTGTGGACCAACGTGAGAGTGGAGATAGGGGACAAATTTGGCCTGGGCCAAATGGCCTTAGTGTAAGTACGCCCTAAGGCTGGGGATTCAACCACCAACCCTCCAGTACTTCAATGACCTTCTGAGCCATGAATGGTCAAATTAACCCATGAATAAATCACAGCAATATTGGACATGACGACACACAACAATGGCTGCTGAGACACAGTTTGCTGAAAGAAATGTTCCTGTAGTGTTTTCACTGAGTTGCTTCATTATTTGTATTCTTAAACCAATGTAGTATATCATTCTCAGGGCCTGTGATTTTCCTTCTGTCAGAACTGAAGAAGCTTCCTGATAGGTAGTGAAACGTCGTCAAACCAAATTTCCAGTCCAGTCGACAGAAGGAAAACCGCATGCCTTGGATACCGTGACCTGGATGACTGAGAATCTACACAGACATATATATTTCTTTCTCACAACAGACTTTAACAAGTCAACATCTCATTGCATTTTCCATGTAAACTACAGATCATACTGTGATTATGGAAAGGTATCGATAATAAAAGATTTGAATACAGTCATACTTCTACTACTCATTTCATATCATGCCTATACAATAATCCATATCTGTGCATAACCTTGTTTAGGTTTATACTGTAGATGTAATAGTATCCCTATTTCTTTTGGATTGCTACAAGTAGCGTATTCTGCCATGCCAAATCTGGGGTGCTGAACTCAAGAAATGCTGTTTACACACATATACAAGGTATTACAAAAGCCTGACAATAACCAGGAAAATAATTTATGCATGTAAACACAGTCACGGTTCCATATCTGTCTGAGAACCTAGTCAACAAGATTCATTTCCAGCTGGAGCAGTCAGAGTCTTCAACCAAGCCTTGGTCCAATCACACCTGTTAATATACTGCTACTACCATTCTCCTTTGTATGTGTAGGTGTGTTTCTGTATGTCCTTTTGAGGTAGTGTTTATCCCCCAAGCCCTATCATGCCAAAAAGTGAGAAGCAGAGGGGCATAGTACCAGGAAAAAATACAGAAGAAGCAGTTGAGAAGGAATAGGATAAGAGGAAGCAAAAAGAAAAATAAGGGAAAAAATAAAACAAAGAGAATGGGTGAGAGCAATGAAGGGGTCCAGATCAAGAAGGCCAGTGGAAGAGCATCCAGGGACAAACTCAAAAGCAAGCCCTGAGGGGAGTAAAGAGAGAGGGAGGCACAGACAGTGTGTTAGATGGCTGAATAATCCCTCTGCCCAGGAGATGCCATGGAACCCCTGACCATGCACAAAGAGAATGACTTCCACCCATGCAACCAAAATTTCTGGTCGGCCAAATGTTGATAGAAGAGCCAAAGAAAGAGACAAAAAAGAGTGCCCTGTGAGTCTGTAGGGAAGGGCCGTGACCCGAGCTCAAGCCAGGTTAATTCAGTTCTAGTCATAATAAAATGGTTTGAATTGGCTCATACCCAAACACTACACTGGTGCTGCTGGCAGTGATTTCTTTTTGTCCGTGTTGCATTTGATTGAACACACTGTGATATGTGATTTGTGCTCCTGGGAGTCTCTCAAAAATAATAAGAGTAGCAAAGGATGTACTGTAGTTTGATGACAATGAAAAATATTGTCAGACACACATTGTTTCACTGCTATTACATGATGTGACTCAGGTAGAAATTATGTTTTCAGAGGACATCATTTATGTAAGCTTTATTCAGACTTTTATTTAGAGACTTACATAATCTTGTGTCTTTTCATTCTAGCAAAACAGCCACAAATAATGTTACTAATATGTTAGTAATGTTATGTTTACAGCACAAGATATTCCACAATTGAAAAATTGAGAAATTTTGAAAAGGTCAGCTTGTCATTATTTGCCTGCATCTGAAAACCTGCTAAACATAATGGCAAATCATAATGTTTAAAAGCAAGTGTGTTTCTCTTTCTGAGCAAATGTCATGGACTGTTCTTTGGAATATCCATCTCTACTAGAAAGTAGTATTGTCTCTGTTACAACTGACCACAAACAGGGTCCTGCAAAAAAAAAAAGTGCCGTATACATATCCAAAGAGCTGGAAAATGTACCATTTGTTTTTCAGAGAATATGTTGTTTACACAAAACAATCAAACAGTATTATGTCTTGTCACATATTATTGAATTTATGATGGTAAATTAATAACTGATAAACGATAATAATAATTAATTTATTCAATTTTCCCAAAATGGGTGTGTATGGTTATTTTATTTAAATTCAATTAACTTCAATTCAAATGGCTACTTCACTGCTTTTGAACATTGTTGGAAACATTTCAACATTGTTGGAAACATTTTAAATAATGTAAGTATGCATATTTGTAAAATATACAGCAAAGGCCCAGTCATTTTCAGATACTGCAGTGCAGAAATGTTATATATTGAACTGTTAATGTATTTAATATGTATTCTGTTTTCTTTCTACCGCACAGAACTATCACAAATGACTGGGGAAGCAAATCACTTCACGGAGAGGTCACTTCTTGCATCCACCTAAACTTTTTTTCAGAGACTTGCAGGTAATCCTGTTCCAGTCTTTGAATGAAACAGGACGAGGTTGGGACTTGGACACAAGAAGAAATGAACATGATGTGGATGATGCTTCTGGCTCCACCCACTTACGAAGCAGGAAATGTGTACCATTTCTTATCATTAGCAAATCCTCAGCTGAATTATCTTCCTAAATTCAAGATGTCTGGTGCTATTCACCTAAAGATGCACCTGCCTACTTGAGCCATTTCCGGGTCAGAGGTGATTAGCGTTTGCCTTCCAGCCAGTGTCATCTATTTAGGAAAATAGTTCAGAGTAGGCTTCGCTAATGGTAAGAAACGGTGTACACTTCCTGTCTGCTAAGTGGACAAAGTTAAGCCAGGGACACACTACACAACTTTCACAGATGTTACAAATTTTGAAAAGACTTCAGGTTTACACAAAACGACTGGTTCTAGCAGATTTTTTTATGACAACGGAAAGATTGGAGAACACACATTTAACAACTACACCCGATGAGGCACAGACTACACGACTTGTCAAACCATCTGAAGACAACTGAATGCATCCAACTCTTGCACAAACTCTTGCAAGAGTCAAAGGGATGGGGGTGTCACTTCCCCCCGATATGTACCAGTAAACAAACATGGACTATAAACGTCTCGCTGTTGCTGTTTGTACAGGTGAGAAATCCAAGAAGAAAAACAGGCGTAACTGTTCGCAACCATTGTTTTGATATCCCTGCTATTTTCTGTTGTCTTTGCGTTCTGACACTATTTCCTTTGCCCCATCTACTCTTTTTCATTGGCTGTTGGCAGCATGGGTTTGCAGTTCGGTCGGAAATCAGTACACACTACCTGATCGCAACCAGAGTTGGCTCAAACAATTCAGTCATGTTTGACTGACTGCGACTGAGGTCTGGTCAGCTCTGTTACCCTCACACACTCACAGATTTCTGTGCCGACTAGCCATGCTGACTGTCCCTGAATGTCTCTGGCTGACTGGTGCAGACTCCACCCAACTGTGAATTGTGGGTAAAAAAACATCTTAGCAGTGTGTCCCTAGCTTTAGAAGGGTTGTGCAAATCATGCTCACCTCTCTCAGATATTGAATGAAACAGGATAGCTGCAATTCTTTTAAAAAGGATACAGCAGGTGAATTGTCAGTGGTGTGTCTTGCTTCGTCATAGTCTTTGCTTCCGGTCCAGATGCAAAGTCCAAAAAATACCATCTCAGACTGAATCTGTCACTGTCTCAATAAGTGGATTATTTTATGTTAGAGGATCCACATAAAACTAAAGAGAAACAGTTTTATGGTGTTTTCTGAGGTTGTATGTGAAAAGAATTGACATATGGTCATAGTGCTGTGAAGAGATGTTTGTCTATAATGCCAGTGATCCCCATCTGTCCCAGACAAATCACAATTTGCTCTACAGTGGTAGCAACAGGACATGAACATCAATCAAAAACAAAGGTATTTGCACCATAAAGCGAGTAAATATACAATGCATTTTATAGTTGTATACAAAATCTATTACAGTACTTGCAAATTGACAGAAAGTGTAATACAGTGGTATTCCGGCTAACGTACGCTTCTGGTAACAAAAAATCCGAGTAACAAAAAAAAAATCGGCCACGATTTTGTTCCAGCTAATGGGAAATATGCCCGGATGTAAACAGTCAGCACAGTAACATGAAAGCTCCTGTGGGATGTAATAGGCTGAATGCTAACTGCGATTAGCTCAATGTCTCTGCTACAGAGCTGCTACTTTGTTGTTAGCCTGGCACCTGGCAGCTCCGGGTCTAGCATTGTGGTGTTATCTCTGGCTGTGTTGTTAGCCAGCTTTGGAGTGTTATTAGCTCCGGTTAATGGCACAGCTGTGTTGTTAGCCAGAGCTAATAACACTCCGGAGTCGGCTAACAACACAGCCTGAGCTGTGTTTAGCTAACAAAACAACCGGAGCTGTGTAATAAGCTGTAGCTAATAACAGTAGCTATAAACACGCTTGCTAACAACACAGCCTGTGAACCATCCGTAGCTGTGTAAACAGTTACGGACGGTGCAGGACTGAGAAACACACAGCAGACAGAGACCCGGTGTCCACTGACACACGCTGCAGGAGGAAATTCATCACTGCCAAGTCATAAGCCAAGGTAAAAATACATTCTAAATCATTTTTAGAACTAATTTTATGCATTCCGTTTCTGATAATTAACATAACTTCCTTTTTAAATACTAATAATGAATAAATGTGCATGTGTGGGTGTGTAATACATACTTTACATGGGAGTTTTCATGGGTCCAGAACGGATTAATTGGGTTTACATATATTCCTGTGGAAAAACCGGCACCGGCTAACGATTACATTTGTTAGCCGGAGTATCAACAACCACTCGTGATGCACTGCAACTAATAGAAGTCAACAGACAGCAGGAAGAGTTTTGTATCCCTACTGTGGAATATAATGTGAATATTAACAATTTCTATTATTAACCAAAACTAGGGATATTACATTTTCAGCCTTGTGGTACTTCCAAACAATCTTTAAAATAATGTCACTATTTTGTGTTGCTTCTAATTTGGTTCATGTACTTCATAATTTTGTTCATATTTCTTTTTCTTGATTGTTTACCTCATTTTGTTTATTTCTCTTCTTATTTTGTTCTATTCTATAGACATTACCAGTAACAACCATACCTGCCATCAACTTACCACCGAACATGTCGGTGCCGTCACTTACCCGGTGAGGTGGGGGGGGTGAGCCGCGAGCTCTCACTTCTGGCATCAAGCAAGCGACCGCCCGGCTGAGCGCTTTTAGTGCGTTCCCCGAACAAATGCGACCTGTCCTCCAGTGCAACTTATACACGTTTTTTCTTCTTCATTATGCATTTTTTGGCTTGTGTGACTAACATTCCGGAGTGACATATCACCCGGAAAATATGGTAATATAACAAAAGAGAGAATGAAGGAAAGTGTGACACACGACACCCAGTACCAACCTTGCGTGACCCCCTTTGGAGAACTTGGAATTAAGTTAAAGTCAGGTGACCCCTGCATCTCCTCTTAATAGCTACAAGTTCCTTAACTCACCCCGAGGTGCTGAGACCTCCAGAGCGAAGCCAGAACAGCGCCTGGCGAGCTGCTTTAATTACTTCTTTCCCTCCCCTGTCGCTAATACCTTTATTTTATTAGGTCTGATCTGATTCATATGCATAGTGCAGGCATAATTTCGATTTGAAATTCCTTCTTATCTGTCGCTGGCTGGGTCTACCCCCGCATGACTGCATCCAAAATCAATTACCTCGCGTGGTCCCCTGGTGAGCATTTGGCGAAGAGCGGCGTGACACAGTGTGTACGCTCCATCACAAACTTTTAACCTTAAAGACAGTGTTGTTTTTCACTTTGAAGGGCATCTCTGATAATGGAGTTCTGTGGTGTTTTAGGGATGAAGTTTCCATCTCAGATTCAAATGACTCGGTGTGAATGCTGATTAATTGAAATGGTTTTTGTACAGATGACAATCAGAGAATGGATCAAACTGAGCTTTGGCTGTATTGCGATAAAGACCCAGGTTTAGTGTAAGTTTGGGGTGACATTTTTAGTGAGGCATATTTGGATCCTCCTGAAATTTTTGAGCATCAAACAATTCCTTTTTGTGCTTTTGGGAACTGTAGATGCGTCAATGTATGCCTTTAGTGCAGGAGTTCAAGAAATACAAAGAACTAAATATGCAACAAAATTAACTAAAAAACAACAAACCAAGCAATGAAATGAACTAAATAAGGAAGAAAATGAGCAATGAAGCATTTCCTGCTGAATTACAAGACATCTTTGGGGAGGTTTGTTTAACACAGGTGTCGCCTCCTTCATTTGAAGAAAACCTGCTGGATGATGAGGGAAAGGTGCTGGATTTTTTAGTTTGTAGATCAAACTAAAAAATCAATAACATGATAAAGAAAATGTGCAAAAACATACAATATATGCAACAAAATGAAGGCAGATTAACAAAAATTAAAGTAAAACATAAATATGTATGAACAAAAACACAACTAAAAAATTAGGAAACCTGCTATTATGAATGTAATGCAAAAATTTTTAAGTAGGTAAAACACCCCTCCACAAAAAAAAGAAAAAAAAAGAAATAACAAAACATTCCAGAATAACAGCAAAAATTTAACACGCAGTCAAGGAGAAAAACAAAGCTGGGAAGATTGGCATCTTTTCACATCCAAATTTATAAAGTACCACTCAGAAAACTGTAAAGCATTCATTTGGACTGTTTTACCTGCTACGTCTGGCACCTTTCCCTCATCATCCAGCGGGTTTCCATCAAATGAAGGAGGCGACACCTGTGTTAAACAAACCTCCCCAAAGATGTCTTGCAATTCATTTGCTCCAACTTGTCGTTATGGATCCATTATGGAAAGCGCCCAATGCACCGGGGTGTAATGACACAGGCATTGCTTGCTGTAAAACAGTGGCATATGGCTAAACTACACAACATTAAACATTTTGGAGACCGTGCCTCCCTGGTGTCTCAATAGCAGCTCTGCACATTGGCAAATAAACCATTACACTGTGTGAATGACTTATGCACTTGAATGCCAAGCAGAGCCTCTGAAACTGTGCTTTACTTAGATAAAGCGCCATACAAATAAAAAGCAATCTGCGTTTCACACTCAGAACACACAGAAATATGACTAGTTATACAAAAGGCTTGCAGGTCCCTTTTTAGTTACTCATCTGCTCCGACAGCTGAACAAAGGGGAAATGTTTTCCCTGATAAGTATATTATAATGCTGTGTAACAGTTACTAGAACTGGAATAAATCAATACTGATGAACATGTTTCTCTAATTGAAATACAAATAAATTGAAAAAAAAAAAACATGTTTGTTTTGGCTCCACAAACTCAAATTTAGTTCATTTGATGGACAGATTTTAAAAAATGTTTCTAATTATATAATTTATTTATTTATTTACGTATTGCTTTATCCGTGTCATTTTAATCTTATTGCCCTTTTAAGTCATTTTTGTCTTTATCATTTTTTTCTCACATGTTGTTCTTAGCTCAGGGGTGTTCAACATTTTCCAGTCTGACCCCCAACTGACCCCCAAACTGATAGAGAGATAGAGCAGGGAGCCCCTGTTAAATGTATTGTAGAAAATTGTAGAAAATTGTGTTTTATATTCAAATGGGCCTTATAGCATAAACATATCTTGTGATAATGCATTCAATTTTAAGCTTTTCAAATAATATTCAGGTTCATATAGTGATGTTTTTATTTTAAAGGTACAGTGAGGAGGGGGTCGTGCCACTGTCATTTATAAACATACCTTGTCAACTGACACTAATGCCAATGTCAACATTGTCTGTTAATTGCATGATAATCACACATGCAAGATAGTTAAATTGACGTTTTTAATTTTAACATGAATGTGTAAATGTAAATAGTGATTTACATTTACATTACATTACATGGGTGATGGTCTATTAGTGCCACTGCCAGGAATACCGTATTTTCCAGACCATAGATCGCGTTTTTTTTTTCATAGTCTGGCTAGGGGGGTGACATATACGTAAAAAGGAGCGACTAATATATTAAAATATTTCACGTGTTTGTTGTTTGTCACACTAACAGCTGTCAGAGGTCACTCTAGGCTTGTGTATCTGCATCTGCCGCAACTATATCACTGACAATTTAAAATGTAAATATTACCGGTAACAACCATACCTGCCATCGTCCCTGGAGGCTTTAACACCGAACGTCCCAGCGCCGACACATTTGCGTGTCACTTACCCGGTGAGGCGGGGAGGCGAGCCCCGAGCTCTGGCTTTTGAAACCTCCCGCGGAGCAGAAGGGCAAAAGCTCGCTTGATCTTGATTTTCATGTCTGTTTTGTCTTTTTCTATTCTTGTCGACCTACTAATAACTTAAAGCCACAAATAATAATCAGGTTTCTCCAACTTTTACTATCATTTGATTAAGTGATTTGACTGTTTTTATTGTGAAAGCACTTTTGGGTAAATCATCCAGCTCAGATACTTTCAGTGAGTCCTCTGTGTACTGATATGAACAATACAGTGTTAGATGTGTGAGATGCCAAAATCACCTCATTTGTTACTTTTCAAAGCCCTGATTTTCATGAATACATGACCAATAAATAATCAATTATATAATTAATAACAAATTGTGTTATTATGTACCAATCTCATACTGAAATATATTACGGTTTACCATGCAATATATCTAGGCTTAATAAAATGGCTCTCATGCATTATCTGATTCATATTATTACCTGAACAACATAAAGACAGCAGCATCACACTATATTTAGCATGTTCTTATGCAGAAGAACACTGATGGCATTACTGCATTGCTGCTCCATTTTCTCTCAAAACATTTATGTACTTATTTTGGCAATGGAGATTACTTGTACTGTTTTCATTTGCATGACAACATGAATTTTCAGTACTTCTCCACTATACTTTTGTTGTGCTGCCTTGAAAATGAGGCCTGATCTTCACTAATTCAGTATTGTGCAACCATTTAGGCACCTTACGTTGGTCATATGTCATCTTGTAATTAAGTGCACAGTTTAAACATGTAAAAATCATAGCTAAATGGCTTCAATTGGCAAAAATCCAAATTCAGTGTGGCGTCCGTTCCTGTGCCAACATGTAGCCTAAACAATATTGACATGAAATCTGATTTAAGCCACTAGATCTCTTGATTGAGAAATACCTGTTTATGGTTATTAAAATCTGACAAAACAACAAAACCAAGGAGTCTAAATTTTTCCCACAGTGCTGCATGTCACCACTTTTACTGACTAGTATTTGTAATTCAAATCAGACCATCCTCTGCACCTCACTCTGGACAAACGGAAGAGCAGCTGCAGTGGATGACTAACATCACTATGCCACAGAATATAGAAGATCCTACATCCCTAAATACATTTGAAGTCATTATGGCAACTTTCCCACAAAATGAACCGTGGTTCTTGAACTGGTGCAGTTCAGATTCTCTGGAACCTTGGTTCCATCTAGTGAACCACCCTGAGTTTATGTAGGTTTGGAGTTGCAATAAAATTTGGCTTATAAGCCGTTACTTTTTTCTCACGGTTTGGCCCCTGCAGCTTAAATGCCAATGTGGCTAATGTATAACTTTTTACTGGTTAACGAGCTTCATGCCACCAATACAGACCAATGAAATTAGCAATCATAGGTCACAGTGGACCAATGGAACTATTTGAATTACGGAAAATCAAACGCATGCACACTGAGTTCTTCAGATCAGCCATGTCATTTTGTACTTCATACACATACCCTCATCATGGAAAACACATGAAGAAATGCATATGATGCAGGTTTCTAATTAAAAGGCTGGCAAAGACGGAAACAGAGCTGCAGCATATAAGCTTGACATCAATGAATCAATGGTGAGACATTGGAAACAGCAGCGTGAAAAAATGACTTAATGCACATAGATGACAAAATCTTTCAGAGGTATGACAAGCAGGTGGCCCAAACTTGAAAATGTTCTTGAAGACTGGGTGTACACACAGACAGCAGACAGTCAAGGTGTTTCCACCAGGCAGATCTGATTGAAAGCCAAAACAATCGCCACCGAAAAAAGGATTGAAAATTTTAGAGGTGAACCATCTTGGTGTCTAAGACTTTTGAGATGAAAAGGCCTGTCTGTCAGGGCATGGATGACTCTGTGACAGCAACTCCCTCCTGACTACAAGGAAAAAGTTAGAAAAACTTCCACAAATTCACTCAAACAAAGATAGCCAAGAATTCCATTGGACCAGACAACACAGTAAATATGGATGACATGCCGTTGACGTTTGACCTGCTGCTCACTAGGACTGTTAACAACAAAGGTGAATTGTCCATCATGCTGAAAACAACCGGGCATAAGAGAACATATCACTTGTGTTTTGAGCTGCATGGCATCTGGACAAAAGCTTCCACCAATGGTCATTTTTAAGAGGATGATGATGCTAAAAGAAAAATACTACCGAAAGAAATCATCGTGAAAGTCAACAGTAGAGGGTGGATGATGGAAAGCCTAATGAAGGAATGGCTGACAGAGTGCTACGTCAAGCGATGGGGGGGATTTTTTCACAGAAATAAAGCATTGCTTGTTATAGACAGCATGAGGGCCCATATACTGTAACAGATTCTGTAAAAGCAGTGGTCAAGAAGATACACTCAATTCCAGCTGTGATTCCTTAGGGCACAACAAAGTATTTGCAGCCACTCAACATCAGTATGAATTGTGCATTTAAAGTTGCAGTCCGAGTTGAGTGGGAGGCTTGGATGACTAGCGGCGAAAAATTATTTACCAAAACTGGCCGTATGAGAAGGGCAACTTTTGCTCAAGTCTGCCAGTGGATCCTGACAGTGTGGAACAGTGTAAAAAAATCCACTATCACCAACGGGTTTCAAAACGTTGGACTGCTTCAACATGAAAAGGACAGCGCAAGCTCAAGGGCAAATTTGCCTCAGGATGAAAGTGACTTTGAGAGCGATAACGAAAAACAGATGTGTAACTAAAAACTTCTGAGGCTGTTCAATTCCGACACTGAAGAAGACGCCTTCAGTGGTTTTCATGCACGGGAGAAAGATGGAGATACAGTAGTGATCAATAACTTTTTTGGTAGGCTACTGCATTTTTTTTGACCATCTATGTTACAGGCACTGTTCTAAAAAAAACATTTATTGTATTGTAAATGCCGTACAAGTTACCATAAAAATATCACTCTGTGAAATATTTCCGTGTGTCAGAGTACCGTAATTCTGAGGCTGTTCAAGTCCGACATTGAAGAAGACGACTGTAGTGGTTTTAGTGCACAGGAGGAACATGGTTAAACACTTTCCTGGTGGGCTACTGTGTTTTTTTTTTTTTTTTTTTTGTCCAGCCGTGTTCCAGTCACTGTTCAGAAAATAAAATTATTGTAAATAAAAGTTAAAAAAATCTTTCTGTGTAGCTTTTTTTCTGTGTGAATATCCCATGTTACAATGTGAAAATCTGCAGCTTATAGTCAGGTGTGGCTTATCTATGGACAGAATCGTTTTTCTTAAATTTAGTGGGTGCGGCTTACATCCAGGTGTGCTTTATAGGCCGATTTTATGGTAATGTATTCTAATCAGGGACATTCCATTAATGGTGGCAGGAGCACAGTAAATAACAGACCATAGTATGGTGTTTTATTTCCACATAGAGCATGAATTTTTGAGATCTATTTTTGGCAATCTTTTTATTTCTCAATGTACTTAAGTGAAAACTTCCACCAATGGAATGACATGCTACTTTGGTTCCAGGTGAGACCCAACTTTACAGATTCTAAACCATTTTTTTTTCCATTGTGAATGTGCTGGCCAGTTCAAAATTAGTTTGGTAACTGCAACCAGCGTGGAGCCCTGCTGCTGTGAATGCCCTATGTGAGGGGTTATAAGCACCCACGTTTCATCACAATACACTGAATGGCTGAACAGCAGGTCATTCTCAAGGGCACCTAGAATCAGATTCTGACTCAAGGCTACTGTAGACACAGAATGAGATACACTTCCATCCACACTGCATTCATAAATAACACGTTAAACATGCATTATAAACTTGATAACCACCTTTCTGTGAAATTTTGTCAGGAATATTGGCAGTTGCTCATGGGGTGGGACTCATTTAGTGTGACTATGATTGGCTGTCATGTGTGATGTTTTAAAACTTCAATTCTAAATTTTCAGATTTAGAATTCTTCTAGCTCATGGGAGGGGGACCAATGTGCTTTAGCTTGACTGTCATTAGGTATGACTCCTGATGTCACATTTCACAAACATTCAATTCATGTTTTTTCCTATTATCCATCTTGTTGTACCGATTTCGCAAGACTGACAGTACTGTGCAAGTTCATACCTTCTGTTTCACACCACAGAGCTTATGTAAAGCTGAAAACTCAAGAACGATCAATTTCCACAATACAAGACCTTTAACAATTTGCCTCTGACAAATTCATGCACAAGATCACACTAATGGGTGTGATCTTGTGCATGAATTTGTGTACTGTATGTCTATGACTTTTCCACTCTGCAATAAACAGGAATGTAAGAAAATGTCACATGAAATCTCCCTAATCCTGCTGAAATCCTCATAATTATGCATGTGAAAGTGTAGCTGGTGAACCTTTAGACCACTCCCTTAAGCATATGTTACTTGAGCCCTCCTAACATACAGCATACAGTACATCCACATCAGGATTACACATAGACCCCAACCTCGCAGACAATCCTCTACAGCATATTTTGCAGCAAGTTTAAGTGGCCTCACAGTCTGCGTCTGCATCTGCATCATCTCCATCTCCGTGCTAGGCATGTAAAGCCCCTCGGTCTTTGCATTTCCAGCCATTGCTCTGTGATTGATGCGAGTGCTTAGCTGGACGACAGAGGTCACAGTGCTTGGGAGATTGTTTTAGCCCTACCTGCTCCTCTTCTCCACTTCCATCTCTTGTCTGTTCCTCCCATCTCTTCCTCCCTCTCCCTCTCTCTCTCTCCCCACCTGCAGTGTCGTGAACCCTCTCCACACTCCACCACCTAATTATATCCTGGACGTGTAAATGTATTCATATTCATGAAGGCACAGATGCTAAATTAACTGTGGCAGGGACACGTCGCACTGTGCCGACTGCACAATCTGCTTCCTCGACTTACAGAAAAAAGGGAGGGAGACGAGGGAGGGAGGGAGACGAGGGAGGGAGGGGGAAAGGGGCTGATGGAGCTGGAGGAGAAAGAACACCAAGGAGTTAAACAAAGAAGGGAAGAAGAGGAAAAAGAAAAGAGATGCTGATTAAAGTAAACACGAAGGTGAGGAGAAAAATGGGGGAAGGGGAAGAATAAAAACATGAGGCATTGACAGAAACGCTAGAATTCTACGTTAGAATCAAAGATGTGTCATTGCACCTTTTACATATGGTCTTTTTCTTGTTCATCGTTTCTTCAATTTCTTGATTTCTTTTTCATGTATTTATTTATTTTATCATGTTAGTTGTTTGTCTTAATTCTCTTGATTAGTTTGGGTTGTGCGGAGGTACAGTGGTTGGGATCCGCTCCTCACAGCGACAAGGTTCTGGGTTTGAATCTCGAGGTCAGCAGACCTCCTCCGGGCCTCCGCAGACCTCCTCCGGGTCTCCGGTTTCCCCTGCACGTAAAACCATGTAGGCTACTGTGTGCTGTTATCATGAATTCATGCAAAATGAATTTCCCCCAAGGGATGAATAACACATCATAAAAAAGAAACAGTAATTGTCTTTATCATTCTCCTTGTTGTGAATTTAAGTTGTTTTTATTGATACATTTTCATGTCTGTTCATTTTCTTGAGTATTTCTTCTTTTTTTATAACATTTCCTTTTTTTAGTACATTTTTGCTCTTTTTTGTTTCATATTACTAATGTTCTTATTTATTTAATTAACTTTTCTATATTTTTAAAATTTATTTTTATGATTGATTTCCTTTGCTTATTTTGTTTATTGATGTATTTTTTCATTTCTTTCATCATTTGCTTAATTATGTCTTTCATTTTTAAATTATTTTGTTCAATTCCTTTATGTTTTTGTGATTTTTTAAAAATTTATTTTTATTTCGAACCAGAATTTAAAACAAAAGGAAAGAACCTAACATTGGCAGAAATCAGACTCTTTGAAGTTGGAAAAGGGTGCAGGATGAAGTGAAACACTTTTCTAGTCCCAACTCTTTTTTTACCAAATTTAAAATCAGTAACTCAAAGTTAAGGCTTTCGCAGCCTCACATAAGGTTATTTAGCTTTTTCAGCATTACATCTGAATATTTAATACAACACAAATCACTGTAATACAAAGTATACACTGTTTTCAATAAACCTCTTAAACTATGCCATATCTTTTAATTATGTTACTTTTGAAGATTTGTTTAAACCTACCCATTGTTTGACATGTTTTTATTTCTTCACTGCAGCTGTTCCATAAATTAACTGTTACTGTAGAAATGCAGTTTTGTTCATTTATTGCAGCCATTGTTATTCCTTTTTTGATTTTTTTTTTTCATCTCCCAAAATTTGGTTAAAATTTTCTTCAGTGCTCTGTTTATTTATTTATTGATTTTTACTAATTTTCTTGATTGCTTTGGTCATTCTTGTATATTTATTTGTGTGCATTTGTATGACTACTTTTCTTATTCTTTTTGCTAATGTTCTTGAATATCCTGTTCATTTTTGCTAATTATTTAGTATTTTGTTGTCCATTCCGTTCAAAGATGTTCCTCACCAACCTTGCACATCTTAATTCCTTTTACATTTGGACATAAAATGCCATGTGGAGGTATTTTCAGTTACAAATGGAGATGTTACTTCCATTAATAATGAATAAGGGAAATGACACATCCATCTTCTTCACGTTCATCTTCTTGGTCTTTGGGAACCACTCCGCTCGGTCGTGATCCCGTTTAATGCCTCCTCTGCCATCATGGTGTAAAGTCAGATGGTCACATGGGCCCTGGCGGTGGTGAGTGACAAATCAAAAAGCCAGAGTGCATAAAAACTTGGAGCTGGTGGCAGCAGAATGGCGCGTGGGGAACTCAGGGGCAGATGGAGGGAGGTGCAGCGGTGCGCGGTGAACAGATGGCCGTTCCGAACTTGATATATGAAATTAATAATGTTTCACAAATAGAATTCAGAAACAGGAATACATTACCTGAATTTTAATAACTGATTTTCTCTTTTTAAGGGGGGCATACGGGGGTGTAGTGGGGAACATTTGCATGTCAATGTGAGAAATGTGGGGATAAACAAATATGCAATGTGTCCAATTCTAATGACTGTTTTTATACTCAGATAGAAAATGCAGACAATAAGAGGTAAATGGTAGCAGCTGAATTGTTTAAACAGTCCAAACTGCAAAGACATCTTTATGGGAAGTGGTAGGAAGAACAAAAGCGTCTATTCTTACAGTATTTAGTTTTCTGACAACATTTAGGTTTACTGGCTACATCTGAACACATATACTGTACTATTATACATATAATTATGTATACTGAACTATTTTACAGCAGACTTGTGATGCAGTAGAGTGAATTATCCACATAAAAAAAAAAAATTGAATCATTCTAAATCAATTGGAATCTAATTGTAAGGAACAACAATGACAAAGTCATACATCGTAATGAAATAAAAGAAGAAAGACTGGTGAAATGAAAGCAATGTAATGAGAAATTAAAAAGACACAGAAAGCAACTACCGTAGATGAGTATAATGTAAAAAAAAAAAAAAAATCAAAACACAAACAATGTAAAAGCGCATTTGGGAGGATGCAGACGTTGTGACTTCACATATCCTTGATTTACACTTAGGGGTCAAAGTGCTGGATGAATCATGAAAGCATCACCTCAGCCTCATCCACAGCAGCATGTAAGGGTTAAAAGTCACAGACCAGACTGTAGTGAGTGTTATTGAGCTTCACTATAGACCTTTAACACAGCCTGCATTTAACTCATTATGACTAGAAAGGCAAAGATGTGATTACTTTAAAGGTCCCATATCTTAACACTGAAATGTATGTCTGTGCTGCTTATATGTTCCTATTAAAGACGACTGCCTGGACAAAATAAAGCATGTAGATTTGATTTTTTTTTTTAATAACCTTCCACCACACCTACTTTTCATCAGTGAGCACTCTGATTGACTGTGGCTGAACCACAATTCATCCCCAACGTGACGTGGAATCAGATTTTGGCACAAGGCAATAGTAAAAACAAAATACTGTAATATTCATGGACAATTTTATGGGAAAATTGTCAGAGGTATTAATAGATGCTTATGGAGATGGGGCTATTTGGAACTTGAACATGATTAGTTGTAATTTGTGATGTTTTACTGTAAATTAATTTCAAGTTTTAAAACTTGGAATTCTACAGGCTCATATGGGTGGGAATGGGGGGTTTTAGCTTCATTATTTAGTTATGACAAGTGATGTCACAAATACCAAAAAGCAAAAAAAATTGATTATTTTCCTGTTGACTTGTATAGGTTTCTTATGACAGCACTGAGCAAGTATAGATTTGAACAGATTTCATTTTAGGTCACAAAGTCTATAAGCCGTGAATTCCAATAAAGATGGATTTTCACAATATGGGGCCTTTAATTCATAGTGGCTGCATTCCATTTCTGTTTCACTCCCGGGGTTTTGGTTTATTCCTCTTGGCTCCTTGCTGTGGCTTTCTGACATGCTCACAGTACATGAAACTTGGTTCCTCATTAACTATTTTAAGATCACCTGAGTGTTTCCTGCTGTGAACGAAGAACCCACTCAACCTCAGGTCTCTATGACAAATCCAGAGATCATATGTGATGAGTTCTCAGGTGAGTGCACGGAACAAAATGTCAATTCTTATGTGATTTCATTGTTAATGTAAAAGGAACTGTTGAAAAGACCCTGATATGAACTCAGACAACAGATTGAGTCTAATAAAGATGGATATATCCATGTATCTACTACATGTACAAGCAAACGGAGTGACAGTAGCAATCTCAATACCCCGACTGCTTGTGCCACACGGGGGAAAGAACTAATAGGCAAAAAATAAAAAAGACAGCGAGATAAAAACAAAACATGTAACAAGAGTGAAGCAATATAAAGGGTGAAATGAGACAAAAATTACAAAACAATGGGAAGACCTACCTTTCTTTATAATGCTGTTTTTCAAAGGATGTATTGTAGGTGTTTGCAGAAGTACTAATTCTCATTTCTAAAACATTACATATTTTTTCTTGTTTGTTGTCATATTACTATAATGAAGAACATACATATCTGTACTTCTAGTTGAGTTATGTGTTCAGAATTTTCTCAAGTCTACCTCTAACTTCCTCAGTTTAGAGCCTATTTTCTACTTAACTATTTCTTTATATAAACGGTATCAATCATAACTTTAGAACATTATCAAAAGTGTGAATCTCAGCACACAAAGGCTTGACCTTTGCAGAAACCTTTTTTTCCAATGCTTGAATGATGAAAATATTTCTGCCTTGAACCGAATGTTGACTGGGTCTGACTCTCACATTTCTGCTAGAGGTCTTTCATTCACATTGTTTCAATTTTTTTCTTTTTTTGCTAGCGGTTTGGCTTATTCAACAAAGAGTGTCATTCACTGCCGCTTGGATTAGCTCCCACGAAAAAAACAGAATGGTGCATATTCAGAGACTTACAGTACCATAAAGTACACCCTGTGACACAGTGGTTATTCAGGGGCAGAGCCTATATAGTTACCTAGAATAGTGTTGTCTTTTTTAAACACTTCGGCTATGGTGAAAGAAATATTACACTTATTACATGCATTGAAATGAAATATACGTACAGTACAAATATTTTCCAAAGGTTCTACCGTCGGTGTTAGCAAAATCTTTTTATATTTTAATCCAATCAAAAGTTCTTATTTTTATTTATTTAAGGTCATATTAACGCATAAAAGACTACAGGGACAACAGCACGTATTTTTAAGTGCTCGACTGCATTTGTAAAAGCAGAAACTAAGTGAGATAATTCAAGTGCATCTGATTTTGAAATGCTGGTAAATTTGGATTTGGTGGGTGGCTTGAGTGTTTATGGAGTGACAACAAACCCATGGATTTCCAAACAGCAGTTCCTGGGTTCCATACTTAATGTATGTTTTTTGCAGGTGTTTTGTGATGTTTCTTAATTTATAGGATAATTTTACAGGTGAAGAAAGTCAGACTTCCTTGCAACCAACAGTGAAATATCAGTAAATTTTTGAGTAAAGTAGATTGTGGATTTCATTTCCTGTAAACAACACCAAAATAGCCACTACCTTGGCAAGTTTCACTTTGTTCGTTCAGAATAAAGTAGTGAAGGAGGCGAAACTTATTACATATTTGGCAAAACTGTTGAGATATAAGGCTGTGAAATATATATAATTATAAAAACTACAAACACCAAGTCACGTACATGTCACACAATCTGTTTCGAGCTACTGAAGAATCTGCAGTTCAACATGAGCAGGTCTACAATAAGTTTCACCTCTTTCACTATTCAATCTCAAAGAACAAGGTAAACTTTTACAGAGCTAGTGGCATTTGAAGTTGTCATGCATATGAAATCCTCGGAACATGCTCACACAAAATGAATTTATATTTCACTATATCTATAAGACCCTCAACGCTTGTGAGGATTAAGGGGTAAAAAATAGATGGATGGATATATCTATAAGAGAGTGCAACTGTAAATTGTTATAATTGACAAACATATGTGTAAACAGCGACATCTTTTAGTTGGGACCAGAAAACTGTCTACAGGTTGCCATTGACTGTAAAGTCATTTTTTTTCCTGAGGTCAGGTCTCATAAACTGGAACACAATAGTAAAGGGAAGTTGACATGTTTTGTGCCATGTATACACACAGCCATATCCAGATACCTGGAAAAAAACATATTTTCTCTTGTGTTTTTGCCTTTAATACAAAAACTCCAATTGTGGTCACTAAAATGATAATTTCTGAAAACTGAAGTGGAGATTTTGGAAAACTCTGTTTTCATTCTTGCAGTCTACAGGGGAAATCACAGTTATAGTGTCCCAAATGTCACAGTATGCAACCAAAAACATCAACATCAGGTGTGCAACCTTTGTTTAGGATACTGTAAAGATCATCATGGATGCTATTAAAGCATCCATGTTAATGTGCATCCAAATGCTCTATGTTGTTTTTGTTTAAATTACTTTTTTTCAGAATTCTGATTGGCTAGCATTGCTTGACGCTTCTTGTTACACTGCCACCTGTAGGTTTGGCATTATTGTGTTACGGTTTGAGGCTTCTCAAACGGTCATGACATAATATCGGATATGGTTTGTGTAGATGAAAACAATCTGGTGTATGATGGTATTATTGAAAACAGAGGTGGGGAAATATTTGTTTCTATAAATACCCAGCTCCATGTATACATGACTTTAGGCTCTCTGTTCTTCACAGACAAAGATAACATGTTGGACCGATGCCGGCTGTGTTCACTTCAGCTGAGTGGCATGAGGCCAACAGAGTAGTTAATCCAGGAACCAAGCTTATTGTGAACATGATTCACTTGCTCTTAACTATGTGTTTTAATATTTTGAAATCAATGGTGGTGTTCTCCAGGACATGTGTAACCCACAGGCAGCATGTTTCTTTGATTAAGTCCACTTGATGCTTCGTTCATGACTCAATCAACTGTTTCACTCTCTTGTGAAAAAACAAAATTGAAACCAGGAACCTGTGGATCATCAGAATTAATGATCTGCATATTTTTCTGGCTACACCAGTCTTCCCTGTGCAAAATTTATGAAAATGCGTTAATGAACAGAAGTGATGGTGGATATTATTCAAAAGGGGTCATATTTAACCTGAACCAGTAGGAAATGATTTTAGTCTGTGCTTAGTCATTATTGAAATGCCAACGTCATTTATACAGAACTTATCATTCAAGATTGCAATATAATGCTGCTTCATAAAAGGATGAAATAATGAAAATATTTGAGGAACATTACTTTTAGACCAATTAAGTAATACTAAGCTGAGCACTTACGTCATAAGACTTAAGACTATGTAATGACTATGTAATTAAACCTACATCCATGCCACAGCATGGATGTAGGTTTAATTCGAGTAACGGTGCTGAACATGTCGACCAGTCGATCACATGGGTACTGCAGGCCAATCGTGTATCCTTCAACAATAATAGTAATTAAAAAAACACTACCTGAGATGTCAGGAATTCCAAAAGACCATGAAAGCAACACTGTGAGTGCCACTAATATTTAAAGCAGAATGCAGTGTGTTGTGAATGCCTCTGAGCTTCTCAAACCCCAGACCAAGGTTCAAATCTGAACCACGAAGTGTGGTCGAGGTGTGTTACGGCCTTGCAGTAGTAATGTCTTGTACCAGCTTGTGAGACTGAACAAACCTACTGTATGTGGCCACAGTAACACATTACAGTGGAACACAGTCATTTCTGTGAACGCACTCAACACCCATCCGTGCTAATGCTAACTTTGTTTAAGCAGACAGTGTCATTTCTCTCTCTGAAGCTAGGGACAAACTACAAGAATTTGGGCCCAATTCTAACCATAGTTTGCAGTTGGGCAGAGTCTGCACCAGCCAGCACTAGTTAGGGACAGTCTGCATGACTAGGTGGCACAGAAATCCATTAGCGTGTAAGGGGAACAGACTTGAATCTGCAAGTGTATGATGGGAACAGATCCGACCAAACCTTTGTTGCAGCAATTTCAAACCTGTTTGAATTTTTGAGCCAACTCTGGATGCAATCAGGTTGTGTGTACTGATTACAAACCCAGCTGGAAACACGGATTGCCAACCATCAATGAAAAAGAGTAGATGGGCCACAGGACACAGCGTCAGAAGACAAAGATGAAAGGAGGTGGCGAGAACATCAAAACAATGACTGCAAACAGCCATATCTGTTTTTCATTGTGGATTTCTCAGAGCAGACACAGTAGCTGCTGAACAACAGCAACAACAAGCCATTTCTCATCCATGTTTGTTTACCCTTTAAAGCAGGGGTCCCCAACCCCCGGTCCGCGGACCGGTACCGGTCCGTGGGTCAATTGGTGCCGGTCCGCAGAGAAAGGACACATAACTTACATTATTTCCGTTTTATTTATTATCTGATCCTGAATGGTGTTTTATTTTGAAAA
>JAQQAE010001061.1:0-27662 GCA_029823295.1 Pseudamia nigra
CGAGGATTAAGGGGTAGAAAATGGATGGATGGATGGATGGAGTCTCTTAAAGTGACAAACTTCCAAAAAAAAGTCATTTGCATGTTACAGTTCATAACATTCAGTTGTAGTACTGTATATCATGTTCAGGTGTAGTACATGATGGTGCTAAATTAACCTAAAAAGTCTTCTGTAACAGTGCAGACATGTTGTAAGTTAACACCAAGACCTATTAAATGTTATTTGTTTGATTTTTGGTAACTGGCACATGACAGGGTTAATCAAGAAGCCATTATGGTTTTTACCTACCTGCACGTTGACCAGTTGCCCATCTGGCCTTTGTATGAAGCAAGCTGTGGCAACACATCGACCACAACAAGCATCATCCTCTTTCTGCATCACATATCCCTGAAACCATAATGGTTAGTGTTGCAGTTTAAGTCACCACATTTCCATGCCATTGTAAAAATAAAGACTTTGTCTCTATTAATACTCTTGATTATTGATACTCCTACAACTCTTAGCTAGAGAACGTGAATGGAAAGTGCACTATGACGACAATGATGATGGTGATCTTGGTAGTAAAAATGCTACTCTTGAAGATAAAGGTTACCATGGGGCAGCTAGGACAAGTTGTTCTCCTGCAGGATAGTCTATATTTCTTCACAACCCCTTCCTCCACTATGCACTCACAGTGGGTACACACATCCACCATTAGCCTATCTCCTGCCTGTAAAAACACAGAGATTGTGAATTGAGAGTATGACAACTATGCTCATGTGAAAGTACTCCTCTGTTTCTGTATTACTTACTCCTACTACAGTGTTGTTGAGCACACAGGCATCCACAGGAGCTGCACAGAGGAAAAAACAGTTTGTTCTGCTGCTATACAGTACATCACACAGTATAGTGCACTCAGGGCTTTGGAAGGGCAGGGCTCCGAGTCTAAACCCTGCATAAGGGAGCCCCCTACTGCACATAATCTGAAGCTGCATTTACTGGAGTTTGCTTATTCAGGTGCTTTTTGTTTTGCCTCCTTACGTTATCCCACCAGCTAGACCAAATGATGTATCCCCATGCAGTGTAAAGGCATGTGTTTGTATTTGTGTACGTGTGTGTTTTTACCACAGTGGCAGCTGGGGCAGCAGTCTTGAGTATCGCATCTCAGCTCCATTCCCAGTGGGCAGGAAGGAGCGTCCATAACAGAGCAGCTAACATTTGTTGCAGAGATAAAAACCTCATCTTTCACCTTCATACACTGATGTAACACACATTTATCATGTGGAGAATGCCATACTTCTCCCACCTGCAAATAGACAGAAGGTTTAAAAGGTTATTTTCTTTGTTACAGTAAATATCTTACCAAAGGAGTGTGACTGTAATTTAAAATGAAATATATATTATAGGGGAAAGTTTCACACGAGAGGATGGTGATTAACGCTCCCAATTCAAATAGTTTAAGTTCATGGTTTTCTTTTTTATTGTTTGTGCAGTATTTTCTGGTAATAAACAAATAATATATTTTTAGTCAATTTCTGTTGATTTATTTATTTTGTTTGGTATTTGTTCAACTTTGTACATTTTATTTCTTATTTTGTTTTCTTGATTTGTTTATTGTATGTTTGACCTTGTTCATTTTTCTTAATGTCTGTTCATTTTTGTGAATATTTTCTTTAATTATTTTTCCTGATTTTCTCACCTTTGATCATTTTTGTTCAGTCATTATTATTTTGTTCACTTTACATTTCCTTCATAAACCTGAGCAGAAAGGCCACAAATGGATGCAAAAAAAACTGAGGAGAATCCAGAGATGCATGATAAAATATGTTCAGAACTTTTATATTTCATACATCAATATGCAAAATAGCGGTATCTTATAACTTAACCATAGAACCAAACAATTACTCATTTTGTGCTGGACAAGTAAAACAACAGACAACCACAGGAAAACTAGTCATTCTGATATTGTTCAGATATGTAATATTTCCACGTAATACATACATGTCTGATTTGTCCCCCACTTAGTGTGTCTCCTGGCATGTCTCCCTGTGACTCCACACAGCTTGTTGGTGTGCACTTTCCACAGCATTCTCCCTCTGATGGAAAGTATGTAGAGCCCTTAAGTATGGTAAAGACATAAACAATATTTAAGCTATAAGGGTTACACAAAAATATTATCCAAGATAATATTTCAGCATGCCCATATATCTCACCAGAGGGCAGGTCTTATCACAGACAGGTGTGGTGCACTCTGCAATATGCAGTAATGTGTTTTTGTCCCGTAACTGGCTGCAGCTGCACTTCTTGCACCCTTCTTCCCATTTGCTCTCCACAGGTCGAACCACATCCCCTACCACACACACCTGAATAGGCATGTTATACCACAGTGTTTTAAAAGTACAACATTTGATACAGTTTCAAAGGTGGTCACAACACTCACCTTGTCTGGCTGGCAGTGGGTCTCTGTGCAGCCACAGTCATCGGTTGAAGAGGATGTGATGAACCCAGCAGGGCAGGAGTGGGTGGAGTTCTGGCAGCTGCATGCACATTCAAACACATCACAGCACATTGTCTTTTTGACTGACAGCGTGCGATGCGTGGGACAATCAGGAGGAGGTTGAAGAGAGCACTCCTCCTTCTTGCAGACTGAGCGAGAAATGAGATGAAAAGAAACATGTCAAAGAGATCACATGGATGTGTGCCCCGTTCCATGTCTGTGTGTATGTCAGAGTAAAGCACGGCTTGAACATCACAGAGAATGTGAAAATGGCTTACCACAATCATGCACAGGCTGACATTCGCCAGGGTTTTTTAGTACCAGAATCTGACCGTCCTCACAGCGGGGCACTTCAGGCAGGTCACATTTTGTCAAATCACACACTGACAAGGCACACGGGGAAACAGAAGGCAGGTGGGCAGCAGATCCACTCTTGGACACTAATGGCTTATAATATGTCATAATTCTACATATGTAATACTTGTACAAAGCTAATAACAGAACTGGAAGCAAAAACAATAGTAGAGTTTTTTTCATACCACATTCATACTCTGGGCAGCATTTTGACTCTCTCCTCTCCCTCAGGATCTCACAGGGTCCGCAAACAGGAGCTACGCACATATCATATATTATTGAGATATTACATTTAAACTCAATGAGAACATATGCTAGGTTAAATAAAGCAAGATTAATAAGTCATCCAAAACTGTGGAAGTTCTTGCCTTTTACATCATTGCATGGCCGGGCAGTACAGTTGATGTGTTCATCCAAACATATGCAGATCAAGCAGGGATTCTCCTCTGGTACCCAAGTCTCCATGTACTGTCCAAACAAAATGAAAAGGTTTCATTTCATTGTACTACAAATGAACACTAGAGGGTAGCCAAAGCTCACTTCTACGTCGAACATTACCTCCCACTTCCACTTGAAAGCAAGTATTTTCAATGTTCTTTGGATTTCACTGTGAAAAAATGTCTGTTTGGCTCTTGTGGATTTTCACATTCAGCTGTTGAAGGCAGAAAGTTTCTCTGTGCTCATCACAAATATACATTTTCAGGGGTGGGCCTACCAGCAGAATTTGTGACATTATTATACATTTAGGAGTCAATCATGAAACTTTTACATGACTTTTAAGTGTGAGGTAGAAACCTCAATCTGTGCACAAAGTTTGAAATCAGACTTTTAGTGAAACAGAAAATGTATATCTCAGGAGATAAAAGTAAATGTATTTACACATTATGCATTTTTCAAGGAGAATGATGGAGAATATGTCAGTGTAGCATTTTGTTTCACAAAGTCAAGGTGATAAAATCATATCTAACCTACGTCTTATTCATTGCACATGATTTTTATTCTATCTTCTAACATCTGGCATTTCCATGATTCCAGATTTTGTATCACATTTTATTTATTTTGTCTGTGTCTTACCATGTATGTGTGTCCATGATTGTCGACACACTGATTGCATGCGTCTGGTGCTACACACACCCCATGATGCAAAACTGTCCCTCCAGTACAGAAACAGCCTTCACTAGGTGTGTCCATACAAGATGACTTGTTACCCCTGGCAACCGACCAGTCGCCTGGCAACGCCTGTATGCTACCACAGTCCTCTATACACCCTGTCCAACATGCATCATACTCCATGGAGCTGGGGCAATGAAATGCTGTAACACAAAACAGGCTTAACTTTAGGTTTACACTCCAACTAACATGTCAACTTCAACAAGGAATTTGAACCATTTACATCATCTGCACATCATAAATTGACTTACGGCACAGGTGAGGGCTCCTCCAGTCCACACATATACCATTCTGTTTACAGAGGAGTGCGTAGCCAGATATGATCTCACATACATCTGACTCCAAACATGCCTGCTCCTCACACTTGGAAAGAAACACTTGGACCGGTATGTGCTCATGGCAAGGTTCAAACACTTCTGAACGCAAGGCCTGGCATCCCATTGCTGCTCCAGACACACACACTGCTCTGGGTTTTGGTAAGCACACACCACCATCTCCAGCTACTGTCCAGTCGGAGATGAAGACTTGATGGTTGATGGTTGAGCTGCCATTACGTAAAGAGAGCATATTAACATTCTCCTCCCCACAGCCACCTGCGAGGAAGAGAAGACAGAACAGTGAACACAAGAAAGATACAGAGCTACTGTACTGGTACAGATAACTACTGTAACACCCAGTGCCTCTAAAACGCACCCCCCCCTCACCCCGGATGTTTTCATCTTGTGTTGCATTATAAATTGAATCATTACTAAAATAATTTTGGGGGTTTTGACAATGATTTACATTAAACAACTCTTTAAGGTCAAAGTGCAGTCAGATTTCCACAAAACAATATAAATTAATGAACTATACTGTATAAGGGAAAATATGTGATTGCATAAGTATTCTTCCCTTTTAAGTCAGTTTTCATAGAGGCACCTTTGGCAGCAATTACAACATTCAGTCACTGTTGATAGGTACCAGTCAGCCTTGCATACCTGGACAATTTTTACAATCTACTCAAACTCTGCCACATTGGATAGTGATCAGGAGTGAAAAGCTCTTTTTAGGTCCAGCAACAAAGTCTCTTGGATTGAGGTCCAGGCTGTGCCCAGTCACCCCACTGTCCTCCAAGAAAATCATTCTCCCAAGTTGCAGTTCTCTTGCTATTGCCCAATATCTCCATATACAGTACACAGATGAAGTTATTATAGTGGGTGACTTTAATATTCACGTTGATGTTATAAATGATAGCTGTAGTAACACCTTCACTTCTAATTTAAATCCAACTGGCTTTGTTAAACATGTAAACAAATATACCCACTATTTAGGTTACACTCTAGATCTCGTAGTGACATACGGTATAGACATTGAACACCTTGTCATATCTCCACACAACCCTCTCCTCTCTGATCACGATTTATTAACTTTTGAATTTACTTCAATAGATTACACAGGTGAGTTCAAAGAAGTTTATCACACCAGATGTTAATCTGAATATGCTATCAACAATTAATTTCTTTATCTTCTTTATCTGTGCCATCTATAAATATAGAGAGGGATTCTAGTCTCATAATTAACTCCTCCTCAAAACTAGATGTAGTTGTTAATAACTGTGCAGCCTCACTATGTTCAAATCTAGACACTGTTGCTCCCCTGAAGAAAAAAATAGTGACACTCAGGATGAGAGCACTTTGGTTCACACCTCAGCTTAGGAAATTAAAACAGGAACTATGAAGACTAGAGGCAATGGTGTTTCTCTAAAGTAGTAGAATCTTTCAATGTGTGGAAAGATAGTTTTACAAATTATAAAAGAACCCTCCATTTGACCAAAAATACATATTACTCTGTTAATTAAAGATAATAAAAATAACCTTACGTTTCTCTTTAGCACTGTTTCCAGATTAACAAAAGCCATAATTCTATTAAAACCAGTATCCCCTCAACTCTGTCCCCTAATGACTTCATACAGTTTTTCACAAATAAAATAACAACTATTAGACAACAAATCTGCAGTTCCGCCCCACCGTCTCCCATAGTTACATTTAACACAGTATCACCCCTACTCTTATACACTTAGACTCCTTCTCATGTCCTAATCTGTTAGAACTAACTAAAATAATCAACTCAGCAAAACCCTCCACTTGTCTGTTAGACCCCATCCCAACTAAATTTTTTAAAGATGTGTTGCCCTTAATTGACAGTACTATGCTGAATCTGATAAACCAGTCTCTGTCATTAGGCTATGTGCCACAGGCTTTTAAAACTTCCATGATTCAACCCATCCTTAAAAAGACTAATTCTGACCCAGGTGATCGAGCTAATTACAGACCCATTTCTAACCTACCATTTCTAGCTAAAGTCCTTTAAAAAACTGTTGCAAAGCAACTTCAACAGCATTTAGAGAGAACTAATGTTTGAAGAATTTCAGTCAGGATTTAGAGAACACCACAGCACTGAAACTGCACTGGTGAAAGTTATTAATGATCTTCTATCAGCTTCAGATAATGGATTAGTTTCAGTACTTGCGCTTTTGGATCTTAGTGCTGCTTTTGACACTATTGACCATAAAATTCTGCTACACAGATTAGAACACTATTGATATTAAAGGTATCACACTAAACTGGTTTCAGTCATATTTCACACAAAAATTTCAATTTGTGCATATTAACTATACATGCTGCCTTTAAGTGACATCATAAAAAAACATGGCTTAGGCTTTCATTGTTATGCTGATGACACACAGCTGTATCTCTCCATGAAACCGGATGAATTAAATACTACTTCAACAAAATTCCATGCTTGTTTAAAAAACATTAAGGCTTGGATGACTTCTAACATTCTCCTGCTGAACGAAGATAAAACCAAAGTCATTATACTTGGCTCAAGAAATTTAAGGAGTACCCTGCCTAATGACTTCCTTAATCTAGACATTTCAGTAGATCCGAGTACAGTTGTGAGGAACTTGGAGTGATTGTGGTTCAGGATTTATCCTTCAGTTCTCATGTAAAACAAATGTTCAGAACTGCCTTCTTTCATCTCTGTAATATTGTCGAAATTAGGAATGTCCTGTCCCAAGGGGATGTAGAAAAATTAATCCATGCATTTGCCACATCTATGCTGGATTATGGTAACTCAGTACTGGCAGGATGTCCAAATAAAGACATAAAAAGTCTCCAGCTGATCCAAAATGCTGCAGCATGAGTTTTTCCTGGGGTGAGAAGGAGAGATCATATTTCTCCAATATTAGCTTCCCTTTATTGGCTGCCTGTAAAATTTAGAATTGAATTTAAAATTTTCCTCTTAATTTATAAAGCCCTAAACAACAAGGCTCCATTCTATATCAAGGACCTTATTGTTCCCTGTAAAGCAGTTAGAGCTCTCCGCTCTCAGAGTTCAGGCCTACTTGTGGTTCCTAGAATCTCTAAGACTAGACTGGGAGGCAGAGCCTTCAGTTACCAAGCTCCTCTCCTGTGGAATCAACTTCCAATGTGGGTGCGGGATGCAGACACACTCTGTACCTTTAAAACTAAGCTTAAGACTTTCCTTTTTAACAAAGCATATACTGTAGTTAGGTCTAGGTCAAGCAACCTCTTATCTTCCCTTAGCTCTGCTGCATAGTCCTAGGCTGCTGGGGGAGCGTGATGCACTGAGCTTGGCTTTCTACCTCTTTCTTTATTTCCTTTGTTAACTTTTCCCTTACCTCTCTCTCTAAATCTCTTCCCTTCCTCTCACTCTCTCTCCCACCATCTCTCTTCTTTCTTCTCTCCCTCTGCATCTTCTCTCTCCAACTTCCTTTTCTCTCTTCATCTCTCACCTCTCTAGTTGCCTCTCTTTCTCTGTCCCTCTCTAGTCCCCCCCCCTTTCTTATTTTCTATTTTGCAAGACTGTGATACTAACTTGTGTCTTCCTTGTAGTTTTGCACGTCCTCCCTCTGTTCTAGGTCTCTGGATACCATTGCTGTGTGTTTGCTGGTTGTGGACCGGTTCAATGTTATCCCCATAACATGATGCAGTCGCCACTATGCTTCACAGTTGAGACAGTTGTGATGATGTGCAGTATTCAAACATAGTATCTAGTCTGATGGCCAAAATGCTCAATTTTAATCTCATTAGACTCACCTTTCCTCAATTCACTTTGGAGTTCCCCACATGCCTTTCAGTGAACTCTAGTGGGGCTTTAAGAGCTTTTTTTAATCTTTGTCACTCTCCCATCAAGCTTTGACTGATGAACAACTTGATCGACAGTTTCTGTTTGGACAGTTTCCTCATCTCAAGAGCTGAAGCTTTTAAATCATAGTTATAGGATTGTTAGTGTCTTCTCTCAGGATGGCCTGCTCTAGGCAGATTAATGCATGTGCCATTTTCCCCCCTTGACTTAATTTTGGCTTTAACTGAACTCTAGGAGACATTCAGTAACACTGAGAGGTTTGTTGGTTCATTGGGGGCTTTTCAATAACATTTTTCACTGAGTTACTTGGAGTGGCCTTTTATCTTCATAGTGTAGTAGACACCTGAACACTAATTCACCAGTGTCAGGATCTTCCAGATACAGGTGTTTGTACTACTGTCACATTCAGAGCTAGACATACAGAGACATATTCAGTGCACTCAGATGATCTTCCTTTCACATAACTGTTAAACTACTAGAAGCAACTGGCTGAACATCTGTTCATCTGCATCTGTCTTCACTTTGACATTAAAGACCTGGTTTTTGTTCATTCTTGTCAAAAATCCAAATTATACTATCAATAATTACATCTATAATGTAATACAAGGCAAGAACAGTCAAGGATGGTGAACATTTTTTATAGGCACTGTATAGATTTGATATGGCCAGTGTTTATATTACCACAGAGTCCAGCTGTAGGACTGGCTGTTGTAGAGCTCTGCAGGGTGATTGTAAACTCATTGTTTCCAGTGAAAGTTAGGACGTAGCCATTGTCTGATCTCAAATGCAGCATCACTCCTCCATAACGAACTAGCTCAAGGCCAGCATACCGCCATGGCAGTGCAATTTCTTCCCTCTCAATAAATGCCTGCTCAAACAAACACAATACAAACAAGGATATGAGAGATTCATATGAAATTAATTTTTCACACTACCCTGAATAGTAACACGCATACAGTACATACACACAGCTTACCCTCATATCATCCTTCAGCATAAGTTTATGTGGTCCATGGATCACCTCTATGGCTTTCATGCAGACCTGGTTGTAACTTTCTGAGTCTTGGCATGGTCCAGTGTGTAGTTTAACCTCTGACCCTTCAGTAATGCTTTTACTGATGGTGAGGAGTGTGTAGGAGCACAGGCCCTCCCCATCCAGTCGAAGAGCCAAGCCATCAAACCTCACCACATGATTAGTGGAGCTGCCCATGCACATGCCTGTCAACACACACCAGAGAAGAGGAGGAGAATGTCTGTACATGAGCTCTATTAATAGTCATTATAAATAGACTGGTATGATAGACTCCAGCATTCACTGTTAAAATGCCCAAGAGGGTGACGATGTACATGTAGTTCATGTTGCTCGAAATAAATAATCAATCAATCAATGTTCATAGAGACAGGCTTAATCTAATATATGAGATTTCCAAAGCTCTTTCATCTTTTAGTGTACATACAGGGGCATTCCCAGCGGCAGCCACAGGTTTCCTGGACTCTGAGTGGTGGCATGTTGTCTCTACAGGCTGGGGGCTCCAGTCTGTCACAGCTGACTTTGTGACTTTGTACTGTTACTGCCCCACTGGGGTGGCAGAGAACTGAGTGACAGCCATCTTCCAGCAGCCATGTCTCTCCAGGCTAGAAGAAACAGAAAGACTGAAAAGTTATTGAAAGTATAACTTCTGATTTAGTAGTTCATGTTTAATTTCAGGTAATATTACTGACCTTTCTCTCAATCCCATTATCATCTACACACAACCCTGGTGGACCAGCTAATAACAAAAAGAAAATAATTATTAGTTCACTATGATGATTAATCATAGTGCATTACATTTCCAACAAAGAAAGATTTGTTTCTGCAAAATGAATTATTATAACCCTGAAAACAGTGTATCAGTGTGTGTCTGTAAGCACCTCTGCAGATTCTCTCTGTATAACCATGGTCCAGAATCAGCAACATCAGTAAGTGATCGATGCTATTCAAGTGGAGAGTGTTGTCTTGGCTGCCATGGTGACCAAGCACATCGAGCTCATTTCTGTCATAACCAGGTCCCACTCCAATGGGGAACACTGACACACCTGAAGGGAAGAGGCAGGCAAAAATGAAGTTTACCTGCTGACCTTCTAGCATCTAGCGACAAAGATGATGTTAATCATGTTGACAACAGCTTAATTACCTGCTGCCAGTGCTTCATTAGCTGCTTTATTGACATCATCTGTTGATTTGTCTGTAACCAGCATCACCACAACCTTGGGCACACCCACTCTTCCACCACTGACAGGTGAAATGGCGGTCTGCACAGCAAATCGCAGTGCACTGCCTGTACACAAACACAATAGTAGAGTGTGTATACTGTAAATTAAGTGCATGTGTGCACTTGTTGGATAACATCAGTTACCTAGTGCAGTGGCATCAGTGATCCTGTTGGGTATACTGTCCACCTGGTTAAGGAGGTGTGTTTTGTCCTGTTCATGCTTCCAGGATAACTCTAGTGTATTACTGTCTCCATATTGTACCACACTCACTTGAGTGCCATTGAGCCCTGCAAACACAAATAGCTGAGCTGAATTATTGTTGCAATGTTGTGCCAAAATGCTACATGTACTATCTAAAGAAGTGCATCACAAACAGGAGCAAGTAAGAAAATGCTAGGAACACTGAAATACAATCACAGTCATCAACTAAAATGACAAACTAAGCAACTAAATGTAGTGATTACATATATTACATATCAGTCTGTATGTACCGTATATTTTTATTACTGCCCAATCTTGTTAAAGTTATAAATATGCACGTGTACAACTGTGTCCAATTATTTTGTTCACATGAAACTGTGCTGCTGAAGGATTTCCCATTATCTATACATAAACTGATAAAATATTTTTATTAGAATGTATTATGTCAAACTGTTACTAAACTCCAACTTGAAATATAACCGAACTTTACAGTAAACAATAACAATTTGAAAGCATATTATATTGGAAGTTGTTTTCAACTAAATCTGTGCTCAAAATTTTTACATGAAGTCAGAAAGGTTGAATGCTGCACATGAAATGATAAACATGAAAGTATTTAAGAGTTCAGTACACCTACCAATGTCAGCATTATTAATGAAAGTTTTCACAAATGTCTTCATGTCCCCAAACAGCTCACCAGCCTTCAACAGGAACAATACATCCATAGGCTTCTGACATGGAACTAAACAAAGATATGATTGACATCAACATTAATGGTCTTATGTAAACTGAATGATTAAAAGAAATACTCTTCTGTACCTGAAGGGGGCAGGGTGGAGAGTGTTGGGACTATAAGGGGTGGAAGTGTAGGAGAATGAGGTGTAACTGTCGAATGTGTGATATTGACCACACGGTGGACCAGGGTCATGAGGCGGTTGTAATCTTCCACCATGAGCGGTCGTTGGGGTGAGCTGAATGGTAGCAAGTCAATATCATGTACTTTTGGTCCAACCCCAATGGGATAAATATGAGTGTGAGTGCTTGTAGCTGGTCGTGTCACTGTGTCAGTGGGTGGGTTTTCTGTTACAAGAAATACCAGTTGAGGAGGGGTGGGACCCTTTGAAGGTTGGACTGTAGCCAGTTCTTGCAAGGTCGTGGTGACAGCTGTGCCTGTGTTTGTTTTACTCCCGCCCCTCCAATGAATTTCCCTCAGTCTCTGCAGGAGCAGGGTCCTCTGCCATCTCAGTTCCCACCGACTGATTTCCACTGTGACTGTTACAGAGTACTGGATCACAGTGATACGTATAGTCTCCTCTTGTTCTGTGAGCTGTGAGATAACTTCCTCCAAGAAGCGGAGTGATTTGTTAAAGTTGACCTCTCCAACAGAATCAGAGCCTTCCAGGATGAATGTCACTTCTTTAGATGGATGGACAGAAGATGATGATGTGGTGATGGGAGATAAACCAGAGGCTTTTGTTGAAGTTGGAGTGCTGAGAAGGTGTTGTGTAGGATTTGGCTCCAGAGGAGGCAGTGAAGTAGTAGTGATTGTGCTCACATGAGGTTTACCTGGTGTAGCCTTAGGTGTTGGAAGTTTGGGCACTTCAGGCTCAAGCCCCAAGGTGCAAAGGTGATCTGTCAACTCCAACAGGCGATCAGACAGCTCACCTGTGCTGCTGAGGATATAGGCCCTGTTGTCTGGGTTGGCCTTTGTGATCTCATTAATCTGACCCATGTCTACCCCTGGGCCGAGAGCTACAGTTAGTGTGGAGATAGATTTCTTACGGAGCAACTTGATGATGGCACGCATTGGGCGAGGGTTGGGACTTGCTGTCAAAATGATGGCAACTCGGCCAGCATGTTCACGCTTGTTCTTGTCATAGATGTTGATGGCCAGATACTTTATAGCCTCATCCAAGAAGGCTGCATCTCCTCCTGTGTAACGTAGCTCACGGACAGTTTTCTTAAACAGCCACTTCTGAACCTGCAAGAATATAATGCAAATAAAAATCATGAAATCTGCCAGGTGTAGAAATTTACAAAGCAGCTGAATATTATTTCAGGATATGTAAGCATTAGTCAGAATGCAGCAATTTGCACTTAAAAGACAAGTTGGTGAGTCATTTGCTCTATAAACACCATGTGTCTATCTACCTGCAGGTCATATGTTTTGACTCCAGAGTGGTATAGCAGCACTGTTGCTCGAGTGTGTGCTGAGCCCATGCGGAATCGTTCAACCACTCCCAGTATAAACTCCTTGGTTGCTTGAAATTCATCCTCACTCAGCCCCTCAGAACCATCCAACAGAAAAGCCAGATCCATAGCACGATCACAAGTCCCCTCAGGCATTAAGGTGGTAAACGGAAGAGTTGTGTATGTAGCCCATGAAGGAGTCGGTGTAGGAGTAGTGAACAAGGTGATGGAGGAACAAGCTTCACAACTCAGTGTGTTGTTTTCACAGTGACTTAAAGTAAATCAGAGTAAGAATCATATTTTCAACCAAATACAAGTCTTAACTAATTTATGAATAAAGTGACTGAACAGTATGTGATGCAGAATTACCATATCTTGCACTGGTCAGGAAGATCATGGTTGAGAATAACTTTGTTCCTGTGGGAGATTCTCTGACCTTCGTGAACACACACCTGACACTGAGAAGGTTCAACACAACGCATGGACACCTCATCCAGTAGCTGGCCTAAAAAACAGAATTGTTAGATTAAACAACTTTTCAATTGGATGCTAAATTCATACATTGTTGCATTTGAGCTTGTTCTGTTTTGTGAGTATTTCGGGCACCTGGGGGACAGTAGGCATGGCATCCTTCCACACATTTGAGTGGACAGTGGAGGCGATCTGGGTGTTGGCAGGTAATTGGACAAGCAGGGCCACAAGTGTTATACCTCCACTGGCATAACTCCTCCCCTGACTGTGAGTTCTTCGGATTCAGCTCGTCACAGCTGACAGCTTTAAAAACAAACATATCAGCACTGAATCATCCACAGAAAGTGATTTTTATCCTAACAATACTCATAAATCTGTTCAAAATTGTACCCTTTCATTTTCTGAAAAGAATATGGGGATATTTTCACACTCACGACAAAGATCATTAGATCTCCAGTTGATGGATACACCCTGTTCTGAACAAGCCTGAGCATAAGCTGCAATAACATCACAGAAACATGCACAGTCGCCCACTGATGGACAAGAACAGGCTGCTTCCACGCACATGTCCACATATGGTTGAGCATCCACCTGAAGCAAATGAGAGAAAAAAATAGATCATTGAGAGTGATGTGTGAAATGGGGTACTGTATCTAGCCCTTCTGTAAATACACTCACCTGGCTGTTGCATTCTTTAAAGAGAGGGCTGCTGAGCATACGACATGACTGCTCCACCGTTACCAACTTGGCAATATTATCACTGCATGGAGTGGGGACCTAAAAAGCAATCACAGACAAGCTTTTAACATAATGTACAATATTCGCTTCTGTGCTAGTAACACAGTTGATATTAATTCAGTAAATTTGAATAAGGTACCTATACATACTTTTCTTTCAAAAGTATCACAGTGACCTTCACCAAGGAGAATGTTTTTGTTGGTGTTAGTGAGATAGCTAGTTAATTAGTTTATATGTTTATGTGTTTGTTTGATTGTTCACAGCAAAACTCAAAAGGTTATGAACAGATTTGGATGAAATTTTCAAGATTGGACAGAAATGACCTAAAGACTAATCTTTGATACATTTGATACATTTGACTAATTTTTAGTCAAATGTATCATTTTTCCAACCTAGACATGTCTAAGTACAATATAGTCATGACTGCCACAGTAAATTCTTAAATCCAACAATGATGGTGCATCTTCTAATAAAACCTCTATGATCTACCAAAAATGTATGTTTGCACAGTTTTGGTTTAATGGTAAACACATATAATGATAAATAAACACAGGCTGCTCAGCTGTGCATTCATTGCAGATCAGTAACAATTAAACATAAATGCATTTCTTTAAAAGGATGTTTGTTCATTTCTATTGTAGGCCACTGGAGTAGGTTTTGGTTTCTATCTCCTAATCCTCGGAGACCCCAGATAGGAGGGCTATTGGAGATTGGTTGGTCTGCAACAAAATGCATAAAACTAAAAACATAAAACACTGCACTAATCACATAAAAATACAGTTATACTACACATCAAATTAAACAGGAGAAACGCCAACACCGGACAAATTAATTATCAAATATCAAAATTATTTTTAAAAAGGCCTAAAAATGAGGCTAGGGCTTGAGAGGTTAATCTTAAGATCATACTTTACCTGTGTGACATCTGCACAGCTGGGTACCACCTTCCAGGAGTTTCCAAAGTGTGCTGAGTCCACCTCCAGTTGGTTATTACTACTTATTAAATCATTGTTGACATTTCCATCAAAGTTACCACACAGACCACACACCTGGCCCTAAACATGATATAAATGTATTTGTATCATATTCATTAATGTGAATGTCATAAACAAAATTTGATCAGTATAGAGGATGTGTAAAAGTACAACAGTACCCTGTAAGTGGCTGCGATATGAACCAGGAGGTGAGTTCCCTTGTCCCAGCTGAGGGTAACGTGTTTCCCCAGCAGCAGAGTGTAGAACTGACCCGATTGAACAATCTCCACCTGTTTCTCTTGTGGCACTGGCCTCTTCATCTTCACCTACATTGCAGAGAAAACCACAGGAGATGGTCTTTTAAGTTGATTCTAAAAGGTTTTACACTTTACTTACCAACCTGATTCAGTTTTAAGATAAAAGCAGAGACTGTTAAATGTACCTGACTTAATTGAGCAAGATTAACATTGTGGGTGTATCTGATTTAATTTGAAATGTAGAGTGAAATGTAAAGTTAATGTCATGCTGTTTGCTGTTTTTTTTTTTTTTTAGACCAAATAGAGTATGATACATTCACTTTAAAAATAAATAGTGATATAATAGCTGAAAAGATTGAGTCACAATTACCTCTCCATGCTGCATTACAATTAACCCTCCATGGTAAAAGACTGTGATGGCTTTTGCACAGCGATGTCCCACAATTCCACAGGCCTCATTTTCCACCAGTACTCTGAATGAACCCTCCTCCCCATTACACATATCCTACATAATACAAGTAGAGAAAACAGTAATTAAAAATCAGCAACATATGTACACAATAGCCTTAAAAGTTTTGACTTTTACCTGGACCAGGACATACTGGCAAAGACCAGGGAATGAATATTTGAGGCCATCAAAAGTGATGTAATGCCCCTCCCCCACAGTGCGGCACACGCCATCGCACACCTTATTTGTGCAGTGCCATTTCCTATTTTCACACACACTGTAAAAGCAAAAACATGTTAAGAAAGCAGGTATTTTTCTTCATCACCATGTATGCAAACAATCATTTACCAGGTGTTACAGTCCACAGAGATTGTCTTTCCTGATGCATAAGGCCTGTTGTTATGGTAACAGGGGCATTGTTCCGGTGCAATGCAGTCTCTATGGTGCCGTACCTGAAATTAATCAACTAATCAATCAAGATATCCCACTTTAGTGGTTTGGGGCTTTGTCTACAACACACACACAACACATACTGTGCCTGGAGGACAGAGGCAGCCAGAGATGCAGGATAGACTGATACAGGGCAAATCCAGATTTTGGCAGGTTCGGGCACATTCCAGGCCTTTTTCTCCAACATCACAGTTTGCACGTACCAGTGGAGGAGGGCACTGAGCTGACCGACGCTCTGTGAATCAAAAAAGTTTTAAACTCGATAACATACTCACTTTAACTTAAAAATTAGCATGAAACATTGTGTGATACTATCACATTACTTTATTTCTGACAGATACAAAGGGGGAAAAGATACAATACCATGAAATGCTATCAAGCAGTGTACTTACTTCTATAAAACTCCAACCTAATGGTGCATTCCAGTTGTACTGGGAAATTGTCTATGCATATGTATATGAATACTGCCATGAACACTGTCAGACTATTTATACTTACGTACATTCTCATATATACTGTATATATATATATGTATATGTATTTTTATATATATACAGTATTTGATTATGAATAATCAGATGACACATACACAGAAAGAAAATCAGTTAATAATTTAAAAAAGTGGATTTGCTGGCTCACCTCTGGATGGTGCCAGGTCATCATCATAAAAAAGGTCAGAGAGCATGGTACCCATTTCTGTCGAACTGCAGAGCATGGCACCACTCTCACAGTAACTAAACACCAGTAAAAATACACACATGAATATCAGTGCCAATACAACACATTTTAGCACCCATAATGTTCAGTATACATCATTACTGACCAGATGCTGTTGTGATCAGCATAGACATCCTTAGGTTGGTAGAGCTGTCCATCATGAAAGCAAGGGCACAAGTCAGCAGTCACGCATTCTCCAGAGTCACTCAGGTACTTTCCAGCTGGACAGAAACAGCCCTCTTCGCAACCTCTGTCACGCCCACAGCCCGCCTCATCTCCAGACAGAGAGCGGCACGTGCGGTCACACACACTCCCACAGGCCTCGTACACCTGGCCGCCAGCGCACTCCATGGCTAACAAAGTCAAACCACAGCACCTATCAGTTCTCAGTAGAAATGCTGCTCATATCTTGCACAAATATTGTACTTCAAAATGTTTGTGAGATAAGTGCATTGTACAGGTTATAGAAAGTGATATTACACTGATGTCTGTAATATTAGATCAGACTTTGACATTTGCGCCTCACAAAACTGGATCAAATACAGCAGTTAGGCATTTTTCCATAAGTGTGGATTTCAAGGTAATGCGGGGCAATTAGTCCCTCTCCTAATTAAAAATGATATTTTGTTCATTGTTGGATACTTTTGTAAATGTTCCTAATTATTTTATACCATTTAATTGCTGATTTTGTTGACTTTATTGCTTATTTTGTACATTTTTCTAGCTTATTTTGTTCATTTACCTTCCCTTCATACTAGTTTCCAGAAATGGCAGTGATTGATACATTAACAATTCCTCAGAATACAGAAAATTGAGTTTGCAATGCTCCAAATTTCTCCAAAAAATCTATTAATCCCCTTCTAAAACTGTCTCTTCAAAAAAAGCAGTGTACCACGTGGTATAGTGTGACATATTTCAGCTTCATCAACAAATTGAAGCTCCTGTGATTTTGATATTCTACTATAACGACATATTAGAACACACAGGTCTGTCTTGCTTGAGTCAAGTTACCGCAAAGTGAAGGTAATCTCCAGTTGAGCAGCACTCCTCTGGCAGAGCAGGCAGATGCATAGGCAGCCAGAGCAGAGCATAGACACTCTTCACCATCCACACAGGCACACACATCGTAACGACAAAACCTCTGGAACGGACCCGGGTTCACCAGAAAATGACAGGGGCTGAACACCTCTGACATTATCACTGAACAAGCCTCTTCTGCAAAACGCACTAAAGGAAATAAAAGCATAAGAGGTAAGAGTTTGGTGATTTTTGTTATGTATGTGTGTCAGTGTGGGTGTGTACACGTACCTCTTTTGGGGTTAATAGCACATGGATCATTTTCATGTTTGTGAGGGGTTTCACAGTCTCCATTTATCCTCCATGACTGACCAAATGCCTGAGGGCCCACCTCAATCAGTCCAGAGCCAGATAGAAAGTCATCACCTTGGTTCCCGTCGTAGTTACCACACAGACCACATGTGCGCCGCAGCCAGCGTGGTCCAAGCTGAGGATGGGAGGAGTCTGGTTTAAACACTTTCTTAGCTTTTCAAACACATAGCAAATCTTTGTTCATTAAAGGTACAGTGTTTAGAATTTAGAGGGCTCTGATTCCAGAAAAGCAATATAACATGCGTAATTATGTTTTCATTAGTGAGTGGGAATGTTTTCACACAGTCTGCCGTATTACACTACCCTCCACCTTTAAGTCTCGTTTTGTATTAGAGTCAATGCTGCGAGTATGGTGAGGTTCAAAGGCTCCTTGTTTGAACTTCCAAATTGCAATTCAAAAACCTTCTATTGGTTGAAATCTGGAACTCCACCACTAGATGCCAACAATTCCTACACACTGCATCTTTGATTTCGTCCCACCTTTAAAAGCAAGCGGCCACGCCCATCCCAGTCCAGTCGAAGGTCATCTCCAAACTTTACGCGTACAGATGACTGGACAGATCTCTGAATGTGCAGATGGCCTAAAGAATTGAATGCACAAGGAAATAGTTAAATTCAGTACAAATGTAATACAAAGAGTCAAAGGCAAGAATTTCCATCATTGTAGATGATACCATGATTCATTGGTGTCTGGATGTCCATGCTGTTGACAGAGACAATCCCTCCATGTTTCAGCTTCACTGTCATGTTCTCCAGAGAAGGCAGGGTGAGGGTTACTGACCGAGTGCACACAGCATTTTCATTGTCCGCACACTACAACACAGCAGCCAAACACTTCAGATCGCAGGCACCTGGCGAACCAAAAGCCTTTACAGTAAAAATTACCATTACCTGCACGTTCTCAATAATGACAGAAAACTCTTGATCAGCGCAGTCCCTTGCCAGCAGATATTGACACTGGCCAGTGAAGGTAAAGAACTTGTTGTCAAAGGTCTTGAAGTGAGACTGACCTAGCACCAGACACTCACCTACAGAACAGACAAAGCGACAGGACAACATGTGACACATCCAGGACTCAAGAAAGAAACGTTTCATTTAACGGACTCTTTCTCACCAGGACAGCCTTCATTGGTGCATTCCCATGAACCATGCCGGCACACACTGTAGGAAAGAGACTTTGGATTAAATATGGCATTATTTATAAGCATGTCTATGTCTATGTATATGTAGATGGTCATGAACACTGCCAGACTAAAGAAAGCTGCACACTGGGCCACTATTAGTTTTGATTATGGCACACATTGCATACATTTTTTGCTAAGATCTTAATATTCATGGGAGAGTTTGATCACAGTGTAAAGTCTTCTGCGGCACATCCCAAAGATTCTCAGTAGGGTTAAAGTGTGGTGACCAGTACATGAAAGGAAGGACAACTAGATCTTTATCCAGCAATCTAAGGGAATAAAATATTATTACCACATATTGTTGTGTAGGTTCCTACTTTTGATACCAGACCAGCTCTAACCCAAGGCATGAGCTTTACCAGACCTCTGAACTAGCAGTACTTTACAAAATACATATGGAACATACATACATTATATTGGCACATACTTCAAATCTTGTAAATTGTGAGCTTGGGCCTTCATGTATCTATCCTGTTTTTAAAACACATTTCACAAATACTCAATTGGATTGAAATCTGGTTGTTAATGCCCAGACCATGTTGTTGGGGTACTGTCCATTGCAGACTAGAACACCCAACAAGGTCTTAATTTGGAGATGCAATGCCCCAGTCGTGTACCATCACAATTTGGTCCTAGTCAAAGTTGTTCAGTTGTTTACTTAGTTCAGACAATTTGCTGCTTTCTGTGCACCAACTTCAAGGGTTAAATGTTTGCTTGGTGCCTAATACATTCACCCATGGTAAAAGCCATTGGAATGATATAATCAATATGATAATTATGACTACTTCACGGGTTAGTGGTCATAATTTTCTGGCTGATCGGCGTATGTTGCTCACTCACCAGGTGTTGCAGTCCTGAGAGATAGTCGATCCAGGGGGGAAATGCCGTCCCATGTGCACGCAGGAACACTGAGATACTTCCACACAGCGATTACCATCCAAAACTTTGCCCACTGAAACACAGATATGTGCTTTGTTATATATGTTATAAATCAGGGAACAAGAACAAAACAAGATTGAAGATTTAGAAATTTAGGTGTTACCTGGGCATGTACAACCATCTGTACAATCTTCTTTACAGACTTCCTGGATATTCAGACTGTGGCAAGTAGTAGAACAGGACTTGGTGCATTCACTATACTGCATACCAATTGGGCACTTTGGGACTATTCAGCAAACAAACCCATACAGTATAAATGTTAGTAAGGTTTTGTCATACAACTTTACAGACCCAAAACAGAACCACAGACTTACAGCATTTGCTTTCATCAAGCCAGCCATGCAGAACAATCCCATGTGCTTGGCATGTGCGGGCGTACTCCAGTAAAACGGGACAGTAACAGTCTTCTCCATTCCGCTGGTCACAGTGACATACTTCCTCCTGACACAGCAACAGGAAGGCTTCAGGAGAGACCAGGTGGGCACAATGCATAAAGACTGAAGACTTCTGTAGCACGCTGCAGCCGGCCAAGATCTAAGTAAACACAAATGCATAAACATTAAATACAAGTTTAAAGAGAAGTAGTAAAATGAGGAGGAATTCCATGAATTCCATCTCATCACATATAAATTTTTTTAATGCTTGTAACTAAAAGCTTAAATAGGTGCCTGATTCTAGGTGATTTTTTAGGTGATGTGCAAATCTCATAAACCCATATTTTAATCCAAATAGAACATAAACAATGTATCAGATGTTGAAACTGAGACATTTTACCATTTCAAGAAAAAAAATTAGCTTATTTTGAAATTGATGACAGCAACACATCTCAAAAATTAAGAGCAAAGCCAACAAAAGGCTGGAAAGTAATTGGCACAAATAAAAAACAACTTGAGGAGCATTTGACAACAAATAAGGTTAACTGGCAACAGGTCAGTAACATGGCTTGGTATAAAAGGAGAATTCTAGAGAGGCAGAGCCTCTCAGATATATAGATGGACAGAGGTTCACTGATCTATGATAAACTGGTTCTAAAAATTGTGGGTCTTAAAAAATATTCCTCCATATAAAATTGCAAAGACTTTGAAGATCTCACCATCTACAGTATGTAATACGAGCAAAAGATTTAGACAGTCAGGAGGAATTTCTGTACACAGGGGACAAGGCCAAAGGTCAAAACTGGATGCTTATTATCTTTGGGCCCTCAGGCAGCACTGAATTAAAAACATGTATGATTCTATCCCAGAAATCTCTGCATGGGTTCAAGAAGACTAACAAAAAACTCCTTGAACACAGTTTGCCATGCAATCCCAGTTGTTTTTTAAATTTGTACCAAATACATTTCCAGTTTTTTTTTTTTTTTTGCCTCATTCCAATTTCTTTGACATGTGTTGCTACCATCAAATTTAAAAATTAGCTAAAGTTTTCCATGAAATGGTAAAATGTATGTTTCAGAGTTCTGTTGGGAATAGTGAATCATTGCATTCTCTTTTTTAATTACATTTTACACAGCATCCCAACTTTTTTGGAATTGAACTTGTATGTGGGAATTCTTATTTTGTCAAAATCTCTCATTTCTTCTGCCTTCTGCCTGTGAAAATGTGAAGGTGATAGGATGATTCTGGGAAACCCATTGCTATCAGCGAGCAAAACAAGGACATTTTCATTCAGTTAGCGTGATCATGGACCAGTTAAAAAGCTAGACAAAATACATAAAATATATCACTCATGCAGAGACTGAACAAAATGCTGACAGCACTCATGTTTTCACAGTAACATGCAATTTTCACGCGTGTAGGTGTTTCTGTGACACTAAATGTTCTTTTTAAAACTGGCGGATGTTTTTTTTTGTAAGTCCACCCACAACGACTATAAAGCATTACAAAATTTCACCCACACCTGCCATATCAGACTTACTAGCTGTTTAGCTTTAAAGAGATTTGTGTTTCTCCAGTATAAAAATATAATATCTCATAACATAAGATTTACTGTTTATGGATCCAGTTCCCTCCAGGGTATAAAAGATGAAGGTAGAAAAAATCAGACTACACTTCTAATAGTAAATCAGAATTTGATGACACATGTCAAACATTTGATCTGCTGAGTTACACTTTTTATTATGGAGGAGATTATTCTTTTATGAATAAGAATCTGAACCTCAAAGTGATGACAAATAACACCATACCAGCAGTCATTATGAAAACATGTACAGTACGGATACTAAAGGTATGTAAGTGTCATAGTGGCATGTGGGCATATGTTGTTCAAATTGCACATTACAGTAACTTGTTGTCTATATCAGAGGTTGGCAACCTTTAAAATGTAAGAGACAGAAAGTAAAAACATGTACAGTATGTGTCAAAAGCCAGAAAAAGGATTTGAACCCTTTATGTAACACATGACATATGAAGCTTGTGTTAAAAATGTATTACTTTATTCTTTTTTCACACATTTTAATATTTTGGTCATTTGTACTGATATTGTTTATTAAATTGTTCATTTTTACTGATTTTGTTGATTATCATGGTCATTTATATTCATCTTTGTTCATCTTGTTATCATTACCACTAAATTTGTGAGAATTATTTTTAATTTTTGTGATTATTTTAGTTAATATTGTTAAATTTGTGGAATATTTTGTTCCTTATTTTGCTTATTTTTGTTCATTTTTTGTTCTGTTTTCATCTTATTTTGTTTATGATGTGGCTCATTTTGTTCATTTTCATCCTATTCATGTTCATTATTTTTCTTATTTATGTTCATGTATCTTTGTTTTGGTCATTTATGTGATTAAAGTGTTAAATTAAAGTTAAGGTTTCTTCATCTTGTTGTTGATTTAGTGCAAACTTTGTTCATTATTAAAATGTGATACTTCCATCACTGGACAACCACAGGAGCCATGAGGGACGTCGTTTTATGTCTGTTCAATTTTGATGGTGATTTTGTCATTTTTAAATCTTTACATTACCATTGTTATTTTAATGTTAGTTTTTGATTATATTTGCTGATTTTGTTTCTTTGTTCCTTTGTTAATTTTTTGCTCAGTTTCTTGATTACATTGTTCATTTTTAATTCACTTGATTATTTTCATTATTTTCATTTTTTGCTGCTTTTGCTGCTTATGTTGTTCATTTGTGCTTATGTTTTATATATTATTTATTACATTTTACATTAAATTAAATGCATTATATTTTATAGTGCATTTGACTATTCTATGTTCAATTTTGTTATTGTTATTTTGTCATTTTTGATCAGTTTTTGTTCATTTGTTTGCTTACTTTGTTTCTAATTTCACAATTTCTGCTCATGTTGTTGTTTAGATTATTAATTTTTATTAAATGTAAGGTTTTTGATTTATGTTTTTTTATTTCAAGCTTTTTTACTCCTATTCCTATTCACTGAATTCTCAAAAAGCATTCTGCAAAAAAGTTCATTTAAAAAAAAAAAAAAACTATTCAAGCACATGTAAAAGTGTAAATATATTTGAGTATTACCCACCTCTGGTGAACTGTGTTCTCACCTCTGAGGTTTGTTTGGTGCTGTTGCAGGACTGGCTGGGTGTTGAGACACGCTGACACAACTGACCAGCTCCCTTTATTGCCCATGAATTTGCAAAATCATAACTGTCCTCTGTTAGGAATCCTAAAATCACACACAAACACACATGAGCTGACAGATTTCTCCTTAATCTCATCCTACCACTACTGTTTCTTTTGCTTCTTTCAGGTTGTTATCTTTTCCTGCTGGGAGCTGTTATGCTTCCTGTTTCTGAGCACTAGTGACTCAAATCATTTCCTAGACTCCAGTGATCATGAACTCTTCAGAGTTTCCACATTCCCATGAAACACATCCAGTAACCCTCATCATTACCTTCTTGGGCGGTGTATTCATCAGCTGCAAAAGTGTTGAAGTTACCACAGAGGCCACAGGTGCGGTTGGCATGATGTTTGCTCAGTGTCAAGGCGATGTTGGCTGTGTTATCAATGGTAACAGTAAAACCAAACTCTTCACTCCAAAGTTTATAAAAACCCAGTTCGGAGCCCGCAAACACAGCATGAGATGCAAAGGGCAAAGAGAGTCTAAAGACACAAAAAATGCAAAAATGAGCATGTGGATCATCATTAATACACCAAGGAGGTTAAGTTTTTGTCTATGTTAGTTTATATATATTTGAAAAGTTATGAACAGATGTGGAGAAAATTTTCAGGATAGGTCATAGGTCAATGGCATAAAGACCTATTAATTAGATTCTGGGAGTGATCTGGATCATTGTTTGGATCCAGAAGATTTTTAAAGGATTCTTCATCATTGTGAGATTGGACCAACCTTGTAATGCTACAAATAACGCCCAGAAAATTTTGCTAAAAACCACAGGATAACACCATAAAAGATTATAAACCACAAAGTTTGACCCAGCTAGGGGCAATATTCCAGATATAGTGATCCAGAATGCGTATACTTTGAGGGGTTGAGGAAAAATAGCTACCGTAAAGGAGAAACTAAAGCTATAAACATGAAACTGATGCTAAATTTTAGTGGAAAGTCTGCTGATTCAGTAATGTGCTCATCGATACATTTATGAAGCTGGATCCAGAAGAAAACCACCATTATGGAAAAATAATTTTTTTGAATAACTATTGAACTAATAGTGATATGTATGTGATTCCAAATGCTAATGGTAGGTTTTCATGGTCAAAGAATTCAATAATGAGTGTCAAATAAATTGAAAAATATTACTTGTGGGGCAATAAAATTACGGGGGAAACGATCATAGGTTTCAAATGATAATGGTACTGTAGGTTTCCCCTGTGAAGAGAAGCTGAGCTGCCTTGGCAGAAGTCTGTGCTCTCCGAATGCTTTCTACTTGTCTTAATTTTTTTTTACATTTTGTGTTTTTTATGTTTTCATTTTGTTGTATTTGTGACTTAAGCCATTTTGGGTTGTTTTTTTTTGCATGTTTCATGTCATTTTTCTCCCTTTTTGCATCTTTTTTATTGTATAGGTTTTCACTGAGAAGAGAAAATGAGCTACCTTGTCAGAGGTCTGTGCTCTCTGTGTGCTTTCTGGTTGAGAAATGAAACATTCCCTTACATTTTTTCTCCTTGTGAGAGTACTCCATCAACAGACAGGTGCAGCTCAAATGCGTCCCCCAAAAACAGAGTGACACCGGTCCTTTTGCCATCAACAAAGTCACCTGTAGATCAAGCGTAGGCACTTTACTGACACTGCAACTACAAGTAGAAGAAAACTAAGAGTCTGTAGAAAATAAAAATGCAGCATGAACAAGCAATTATTTTGATGGTGCACTTTCTTATTTCAAGAAAAACATTATTTTGAGCTCACATACCACTGTGAAAACCAATCCAGTGTCAAGAGCATTGACTGGTACAATGCATTACTCACTGAAGTGCACAAGCAAGTGTAGCCACTGTTAAAATTCAGATTGTTTCTGTATAGAATTCTCTGAGTATGACTCACCGAGCAGTGAGAAGGAGTGATGGTTGCAGTCCCCAGCCAGGAGGTAGCTGCAGTCTCCGGGAAACTCATATAAAACCCCATCAAACGTGTGAAAATAGTGACGCCCGAACAAGCTGCATCTCCCTTTCATACCTCTCACACAAGCTGAAAACATACAAAATGCAAAAAAAAAAAAACAAAAGACAAGAAACAAGAATTCATATCAGAAGTAGAAATAGAGCAGGTGTTATACCATGTGAAACACATTTCAGGGATATGGGAACTAGTTGTGTTTTTAAAGCAAAGACCAAAAACAAACTGGGCCACTCACCTGTCAGATGTAGGAGAATCCATAGTTGTAGCAGACACCTTCTTAGACATACCTACAACACCGACATGAACATAGTCTTCAACATCATCTGCATCTGTGCCAGCTTTATTGTTAACCTCCACTTAGTCCTACCTCCATGGCTCCAGACTCAGCCGATCCACTGATGTGCAAAGAAAAAGCAGTCCAAAATAAAAACTCCAACTGCTGCCCTACTTTGCAGAGTCAGGACATGGTGACACAAAGTTTGCAGGAAACAAAACTTCAACCGAGAAGAGGGTTGAAAACTTTGCAAGACGCAAAGACACTACCCACATTGGACATTTAATTTTATAGACAAAAAAAAATTCCCCCCTGCCTAGCTCTCATTGGCTCCCACTCAAACTCCCTCCCCTCATTGGGTTATGTCAAGAGAGGCAGAGCATTATTCTGTCCACATATCGGTAGCTGTAGACTGACACCATCAAACACACTCCACCAGACAATACCAGGATATGCCCACTGATCGCCTGGCTGAGTGATTATTCGACACATACGCAAATGTTACGGTGCCAACCTAAACATTTCTTGTGAAAACACTTTCCTGAAGATATCTCACGCAATAATACTTCTTTGGTTGGGAAACACAGACAAACGTGATTAAGCTGCACAAAGAAAACACAAAATGGAAATGTGGTCCTAATAAATGCAGACTTCTGACTAAACATACAGCTATTAAAACCATGGCCACCTGACCAGTCTGATCAGATGGAATCATCAAAAGCACATGAACGAGTCTGTGGAGTTCACATCTTGTATAATATAGATATGAATTAATCAGAGTAAACAGTACCAAGTAAAAGTACTGTTATTTATGATTATAATGACTCAAGCAGAAGTACGTACTTAAGATTTAAAAATGTCCATCCATGCATCCATCTTCTACCGCTGGTCCGTGGTGTTGGTTTGCCGGGGAAGCACCTTGCGCGGGGAAGCCCAGACTTCCCTCTGCTTGGACACTTCATCCAGCTCTTCCAAGGGGACCCCGAGGCGTTCCCAAGCCAGCCAAGAGACATAGATCCTCCAGCGTGTCCTGGGTCTTCCCCGGGGCCTCCTCTCGGTGAGGTGTGCCCAGAACACCTCACCTGGAAGGCATTCAGGAGGCATCCAAACCAGAAGCCCTAGCCATCTCATCTGGCTCCTCTCGATGTGAAGGAGCAGCAGCTCTACTCTGAGCCCCTCCCAGACGACTGTGCATTTCACCCATCCCTGAGGGAGAGCCCAGCCACCCTGTGGAGGAAACTCATTTCAGTTGCTTGTATCCTGGATCTTGTTCTTTTGGTCATGACCCAAAGCTCATGACCATAGGCCAGAGTAGGAACATAGATCAATCAGTAAATCAAGAGCTTTGCCTTTCTGCTCAGCTCCTTCTTCACCACGATGGACTGATGCAGAGTCTGCATCAAGGCCCAGGACACGCTGGAGGGACTATGTCTCTCGGCTGGCCTGGGACCGCCTCGGGGTCCCCCCAGATGAGCTGG
>JAQQAE010001062.1:1928-20230 GCA_029823295.1 Pseudamia nigra
CTAATTTCATAGTTTATGTTGGCCCTTTTTTGTTCGTTCTTGCTTAATTTGTTCAGTCTTGTTCATTTATTTGATTATTTTTGGGGGGTTTGTCCTTGTTTTGTTGCTTTTTCGATTCCCGCTCATTTGGGTTGACACAGTATCGTAACCTGACTGTTGCTTGTTGCCATTTAAAAGAAAAACAAAGTCTGTGTAAAACTAAAGACATCAGTGTAAAATCTCTCCAAATATAACCAAATACAAATGCACTTTTCTCAGCACAAATGTCTGCAAAACATACATTTCTTTGAAAAAGCTACTTAAGTGCATGAAACCCAGTAAATGTCCTTGAGTACTACTCACCTCTGTTATTAGTTGAAGCTGTTTTAGCCTTTATCTTTAATTATGTCAGATTTTAGCGTCTCTGTCTGTAGTTTTTATTAACTTGCCTGCTTTGTGTGCAGCAGTGAGAAGACAAAGCTCATGTTCAATTGAAAATAAATTGTTACAACTTTCAAAAATGTGCCTTTGTTGTCTCTTTGTAATGCTATTTGGCTGTCTTCCCTTATTAACAAACGCATGTGGATTCATATTATCTTTTTATCAAATCTCCATGACAAGTATCCCTTAGCAACTGCAGACATGCCTGGGAGATCATTGATTTTCAGGATTTATTTGTAGAAAATGCTCAAAATAACCAAAAGGCGGTGGTTTAAAAGCAAAGAAAACAAGTTCCTGTTCAATTTGAAACACACAATACCAATGTTTTCACTTTAGAGGAGTTGGGAAATCAATATTTGGTGGAATAACCTTGATTTTTAGTCACATCTTTTGTGCATCTTGGCGTGCTCTCCGCTCATCTTTCACATTGCTGTTGGTGCTTTATGCCACTTCTGGCGCGAAAAAAGTAAGCAGCTTGGCTTTGTTTGATGGCTTGTGACCATTTATCTTACTCCTGATTGCTGCACAGAAGTTTCCAGGTCTAGAAATGAGGATAATCTACATATTTCTTCAAAGGTATATACTGTTAAAAGCTCAAGATGTGGTCAAACGGGGATTACTTAAAGCTGCTATAATCATGCCTAAAGAAAGGGAGACATAACTTTACATGAGTGATTTCCAGACGTCTGCCATTCCCCTCCTCCATGCTTCTCTTAACTCATCCAACCCCATCTGTTCATCCAAAGCACGGCACAATCTGGCTCAGAGAAACCATCAGGTGTGTGCATACTCAGCCCCCGAGCCTTTCATTAGCTCTCACTCTAACTTTAAGTTTCTGTTTAACTTTAAAATGAGGGTATAATTTCTTCCCTCATGGGTTCTCCACACTGAGGCAGAGGTCTGAAACTCCTCTTCCTCTGTCGATCTATATGTGTGTCCTATTATTCAGGACTGATAGGTGGAGTAATGTGACACAATGAGTAAAAATGAACAATATAAGCAACATAATGGTGTAAAGAAGTAGGAAACGAGCGGAAATGACAAAATAACTAACAATGTTTATAGAAAATGCACAAAATACACAACAGAATTTGGAAATATTTACAAAATAAGCAACAAAATGAGCAAAACAAACAATAAAATGTGCTAAAGAAGCCAAAAAGGAGCAAAATAAGCAATAAAATTGATGAAAACTGACCAAAAAACGGAGAAAACGTTTAGGAAAATGAACAAAATAAGAGACACAATGAAAAAGAGGTGAGATAATGATGAAAAGTGAACAGCAACTAGATGAGGAAGAAAATGGAGAATAATGATAAAAAAGCAGCAAAATGAACCAAAAGAGCAAAATAAGAAACAAAATTTACAAAAAGGAAATAAATAAAGAACAAAATGAACAAACTTAGTAAAATGAGCAAGTAAAGGGGTGAACTTAATATAAGAAAATTACGCTAAAACAAAACAAGCAACAAAATGAGTAAAATTAGCAAATAAAGGGGCAACATGAACAATATAAATCAGAAACTACACATAACAAACAGCAACATAGGCAACAGAATAAAACACGAACAAAACGACCCACGAAATGAAAGAAAGAAATAAAAAGAAGCTCAGTAACTTGTAGTTTGTGTTGAACTTTAACGTGACCATATAACACAATACACCAGAAACAGTGTTCTACGGATCCCCCCTTGCTGGGGAGGGGTCCGTACCTCCCCTATATATCGTCCCTTTATTCAGGCCTGATGTGTGGATCTTTATGTGCGCTCCTGTGACCTCTCCTGAATCACACCCAGAATGCCAGAGCTGGAAACAGCGACACAAAAGCGCTGAAAGGAAGAATGATCAGGGGTGGGTGAGGTTTTTAGAGGAAGATGGGACCGTGCGAGCCTTTAAATCATCATTGGAAACTCATTAGAAAGCTGGCGGGGCCGGGCGGAGACGGCCGCACAGATTGCGCGCTCCCGACCACAATACCGGTAATGAAGTGGAAGCGAGGAGGGAGTGTCCGCGGACAGATTTCTTTACACTAGTTCCTCCTCTGCCCCTAAAGTTTCCCTCAATCTGTGTGCGGGGTGTAAAAAGCGGTATTCATGAGATGTTAACCGTTTTGTTTCGTTGGGAGGAATTTATTCAAAGTGTTGCAGTTATCAGCGACAGATGGGTTGGAGGGTGATGGATCGGCGCAGAAGTTAACTAAGAGGGAAAAAAAGAGATGGAGAAAAGAGAATAAATGTTTAATGTGACTGGACGTTATCAATCTGGAGGCATTCTGGTGCCAGTCTCTGCCTGCTGCTCCATTCACATTGGCTTAAACGGCTGCCAGTCTCTTGCTCCCAAATCATCCCCAAACACCACTATATCCCTTTATTCCCGCTTTATTAATTAACATTTGGCTGTGTTTCCCGTAGTTTTCTTGTTAACACTTATGCTAGAGGTGCATGGAATAAGACAGTGACCATACTGCATGGAGGTGTACACTACTAGTCAAATGTTTGGATACACCTTTTCATCCAGTGTTTTTTCTTTTGTTATTTGTAACATTGCACACTCATACTGAAGACATCCCAGCTGTGACAGAACATGTACGGAATTAGGCATCATGTTAAACAACCTCAAGCCACATTTAGTTTTGATGACAGCTTTGCACACTCATGACATTCTCTCATCAGATTCATGAGGGTATTTTTCACAGGTGTGTATTTTCAATTCTTGTTTTCTTAATGTGCTTTACACCATCAGTTGTCTTGTGCAGACGACTGATGGATACAGAGTCAATAGCCTTATTAGTGCTGATACAAGTGTACATATCCCTATTCTGTCAAGAAACACTGTAGCTATAGCTGATCATTTGTCATGGTCCCCCATACACCTGCAACCTTGTAGTCAAAATGACTTACAACCTCAGAGGTGCACAAGCTCATGCACTCACTTGTGAAGTTGAAAACAGAGTTATGGAGATAGCATCTGAGGATCACCGTGGAAAAACAGCCTGCATTTCTGACTCCTTCAACCTCTGGTACAGGCACAAAAAGAACAGACATACTAACTTGACAACGGTGAGGTTGTAAGCTGAGTTGACTGGGACGTCGGCTGTTTAATGATTTGTATCATTGCACCACAAACAATTGGCTACTAGCTAATAAGATAAGATAAGATAAGATAAGATAAGATAAGATAAACTTTATTTATCCCACACTGGAGAAATTACTTTGTGACAGCACCATACAGCATTGAGACAAAGAATAAATAATAGTGCACATATACAAGTGCAGTGAATTATACCACATCTGCACACACAAAATGAGAATAAAAGCAATAAATGAGGGGCATCAGAGAGGAAATATTGCACTCAAAATGGAATGTACAAATTGCACATTTATGGATGGGATTATTTACACAATGCAATGATTTAAGTGCAGAAGAAAAACAGACATATTTGCAATTGCACAGCTGAACTGAGAAACATTAGTACTAACCTATGAATATGAGTGGCCGAGTATGTGGGTGTTTTATGAGTGTGGAGTGTATAATGTCCATATGGTATCACTGTGTGGAGTTGTACAGTCTGATGGCTGTAGTTTCCCAGCATCATAGACTGCACATTTAAGTAAAGAAGAAAGACAATCTATCATTACTTTGAGAAATGAAGGTCAATCGGTCTGAAAAATCTCTAGAACATTGCAAGTATCTCTAAGTGCAGTCACCAATATCATCAGGCAGTAAGCTGACACTGGCTGTCATGAGGATGGTTTCTGAGGCTGGTCATTCTTCCAATAAATGTATCCTCTTCTGATGGTCCAGTGTTTTTCAGGTCAATTCAGTTGTACTTGAGTAGTGCCAATCATAATCCATATTACCCCTGGGCTCGCCATGTTGAAAATGATAAATAGAAAGGAAAACCAAAAGCTACCTTTGCTGCAGAGTATAAGTTTATTAGAATTACCAGCCTCATGAACCAGCAATTTACTGCACATTGGATTTGATGCCATCATGAAACCTCCCTGCCACATTTCCCCGGGATTTCAGGATCACAATGATTATACATTTGTGACATCACAAATATCTACAGATCCAAACAGGTTTTTTTTAGAACTACTTTACTGAAAAGAGGATGAATGTCTGTCATCCTGTTTCATTTTTGATATTTTTTGATTATTTTTAGGTGCCACAGACCTGCTTTGGATTAGGAAAAATCATGACATGTCATTTAAATAAGGCACCGAATAAGCATCATTTCCTGGCGAATCATGATTTAAAGTGGGTGGATGTATCAACCTAAACGTTGTGACCTTAAAGTCTCAGCTGACAACCTTTCATTTTTACCACACAAGGGCCTAATTAACCTGCCCACCACTTTATCATGAACTCAATTTTGATAAGAGTGTTGGAATAATGCGTAGTGCAGGAGCGCACCTATAACCTTTGTGAGTGAAGTGCACTCCTCCACACAGAGGCCCTGACACAAGTTCCTCAAGTGTTGCACTTTGGGCTGATGGGCGCATTCAGTCCTAATCATTTTCATCAATAGTGTGGAGGATGAGGCCATTACCCCGAGGAGCCTGCAGTGCGCTCCTCCACTGGGGAGGTGATAATTGGATAATTAGTGCTGGGAACCAATTAGGACTTTGTGCTTGTGATGGCACGCGAGTTAAGCAAAGGTTAGCTAAGAGGGGAGAGGGAGGGGGTGTAGGAGGTCCAGCTAGAGCTCTGATCGATTATCTTCGACAGGGAGAGGACCCCCCCCCCTTTACATCAGCATCTCCCCCCACAGACACATGCATCTTCTGTTTTCAACCTCCCGCTCTCCCTCCACCACTTTCTCCTTCCACCGCTTATCTGTTGGACAAAGGAGACCAAATCACAAATTTCCATCTCAATGAGTTAAGCCTCAACAAGAGGCAGGGATCGGGCGACCGGCTTCAGACCCCAAATACCCGGCGATCACTAGAGCAAATGGCAGGACAATGGTGAAGAAAGAAAGAAACGAGGAGCGGGAGGAGGGGGTGGGGGGGGTCCACAGAACATATATTTATATATGTTAAAGAAAATGCTAATATGTCCCGTGAAGAATAGAGGGGATTTCAGGACTCTCTCTAATTCTACTATTGTTGAACTCGCGTGCAGACGGGCGAGATTGACACCGTGGTCACGTGAGAGAAATGTTACGTGAGAGAGTGCGACAGCTTCGCTTTGGGGCTGGAGATGCAAGAGGCTGTTCAACACACAAAACATGAGCTCACCCTGTCTTAAAGGCGCGCGGGCGCGTGCACGTGCTCAGAGTTTAATCCGCGCGATTCAACATAGTGTAATGTGCTTTTGATTGCTATGTCTCTGTCTGTGTGTGTGTGTGTGTGTGTGTGAGAGAGAGAGAGAGAGGATGTTGAGCGGTATTAGAATACAGTCTAAACACATAAAGACATGGGAATAAACATGACGATTCTCCGCCAGCCCCGCGGTGAACACATTATTACCGGGGTTCAATGGACCCTCTGCGCGCTCAATTTGGATGAAAAAGCCTCTTCACAAATGTCAAACCGCATTCATGTGGAGACTTACATTTCATCGCGTTGTTCAGATTTCAGAGCCACTTTGTGTCTGTTGTAAAGGCAGTTGTAACCAGATCTAGTGCTGGAATGTAATTAAGTTCTTTTACTCCAGTGTGCACACATTTGACATAATGTCACTTTATAGTTCTATGCTTCACCACAAATTAGAAACAAACAAACTAAAGTTGAAGGATACAGCTCATAAACAGTGTGATGCTTTAGTGTGTGAATTAATGTGTGATTTATCATGAATTCATGATAATTAGGGGAACACTTCACACGTTGTTTAGTATTGGTTAAAGGAAACAACTTCTTAGTTATTTCCTACATGAATGAAGATGGGTGTAAACATCTTTTAACCCAATAGTCAAATACACAACACCGGGTAAGAAACTGAAAATATATCAGTTTAGCACATTATTGAAGTTCTATTACTTCATTGACTTGTGTGTTCTGCCTAGTGGGTCATGCAGTCATGTGCAGGTACAATTTAACAGGCTTCTTGAGTTTTTGAAATATTAGAATATGAAATATGTTGTTTTGAGAATGATCAAATGAACATTCATGAAGTACATAGGAATTCATATCACTGACCTAATGATGAAGAAAGTGTGAAGTATTCACACTTAATTTGAAGTATTCAAATTATTTTTTCATGGTGAGCATCATGAATCCATACAATGAATCATCATGAGTTATGCATTAGTTCAGCGTTACTTTAGTACATGAACTGCACCCCTGAAGTGAAATTTTACCCCATTCTTCTTCTTCTGCTCCCCTCGGGTGTCGCCACAGCGAAATACCAATCTTATTACCTTATTATACCACTATGTTTGTCTGACAGCTTTAGTTACATTTCAGATTACAGTTCTTTGTTCCTTTTCTGTCCAGTGAAAACAACATATGGCCAAATGTGTTGAGAGTGAACTGGAGGACAAAGTGTTACTTTTCTAAATTGAGAAAATTCTTCTCCATTATAAGCTAAATGAATGTTTTAAGCCATGTTGGTTTCACTGGAAGATGCACAAAGCTGACCTTGTGAAAAGATGACTTTTTAGAGATACATGGTTCTCACTGGCCCACAGAATGTGACGAATTGCAAGAAATTCAAGTACAGGGAGTATATAAAGTATTTTAAATGAGCTCTAACTCACACATTGGTAATGAAATGCACCACAAAGGGAAAATGAATCTAAAAGCAAAATATGTATAGGGAAAACACCAACAAAGACCCTTTCACTGCACAATTCTCACCGACTACATGTGCCTTTCATCCTTTAAATTAATGCTCGCATACTTTTACTATAAGGTCTCATACTGTGAAAATGTGTCATTACTGAGTTTTGAGGATTATAGACGCTATACGACCTTGGAAAAGCAAGAATAAATAAAACCCACACACTCCACATTGGCAACAACCTACTAGAGATGTTAAAGAGAGACATACAACTTGAAGTGTCACAATGCGGTACATATAAAAAGTCTGTAGATGGGTGCTATTACTGAAGTAAAGGATCTGAATGGTCAAACCTAATGACTTTATTGGTCAATTAGAGCTGTAAATCATTTGTAAGAACTAATACCCGGTTGCCATGTTGTAAAAAAAGTCAATTTAACCAGTGTTCATTACTTAGTTTTGGAAATGTCATCAGAGATATTGGCAATCCAAATTAAAATTGTCCATATATGTACTTTTATTGTCTTTAAACCTTGTCTATGCCATCACTTGTCAAAACAGTCTGTACTAAATGTCTTTATAAGTGACCGGCTTGTGGTTTAAATCAGGTAGCCTATTTGCTATTTATAAAACTGATACTGTAGGCTGCCATCCTGCTAAGCCAAATGATTTTTTTTTCAGCATTTGCCATAAAGGCTGCTGTGCTGTCTTTAATTAATCACTGAATGATAGCTTCTTATCATTTAGGACAGGCCTGACTGTATCTAACATGCCTGCTGCTTGACTGGATGCCTTTCATTCAGGTGTCTGCTATTTGACTTTCTGTGGCAGATGGGTTCTTTATAAAACATGCCAACTGATATTAGCTTCTACTGCAAAGCAAGTGTTGCCCCTGAAAAAGCTTGTTGTATGAGGAGGGGAGGGCGAGTGGAAGGGGGAGAGAAAGAGAGACTGAGTCCAATGGGAAGAAAGAAAATCTAAGAAAATCTCTTAAAGAGCCGTGACGGGGCCTCTAAATGTATTTTAATGGGAGGGTCCTGATGTCCGGGGCAATTCATCTCCCATCTCCCTGTAATGAAAGGAGTCGTGGCCTGGACCCGGGCAGGTCTGGGGAAGGGGGGGAATGGGTGGGAGGGATTGTACAAAGGCTGCATGTGGCTTTGCCTTATTATGCTGCAGTTAGGTGCAGGGCTGCGTGTAGACTGCGGGGGTTAGGGTCCCCGCAGAACCGCTCAGGGGCCACAATACCGGCATGGACGGCTGCTAAGGGAGACCCCGCCATGCCATTATCCCGCCGCTACTAACGAGGGCTTCATATGCCTTTGATATAATCTCACTATTGAAATCTCCCCAAATCCCCCCTGCGTTTACAGCCAAATCCCATTTGTAACGGGCTCGTGAAAGACTGTGTGAGTGCGTGTTGAACCGTGTGCGTGTGTGTGCGTGTCATCTTCACCTGCAGCTCTCTGTTCTGGCAGCCGAGGCCACGGAGAGTCGCATGTCAAACCGGACCGTTACACCGGCTTTAATTAAAAAAATCCCCTCTCCCCCAGTCTCCCTCCTGACATCTCGTGAGCCAATCTGAGCTGAGTCTAAATTAGAATAAAATCAATGTTTAAGTGGATAAAGTCATTTTCATGCCGCAGATATGATCTCATACGCAAATAATTACTGGATTACAACACACAAGGGGGATGAGTATATAAGGCAGAGCAAATTTATGGAATGTGTTAATGGGAATAAAAAGAGCAATAAAATGATGCTGTCGCTACCAGTTACTCCACATTGTTTTGAATGACTCGAGCTATCATTATGCATGTTACGCTGCCTCAGCATTACAGGTCCATCAAAAGTGCATTATGTGAAACTGTATCTGTGTGGTGAGTGGATGGGGCACTCAAAGGCGGGAGGAAAAAAAAAACAAATCATGTACTGTTGTTGGGCTCGTGGAATTATTTAGCTCCACCAGGAGTTGAGAGGTCACTGGGGCAGTCCAGTGTGCCAGTGTCTGCTTTCACACCGGTGGGTTACACGGGACACGTGGGACCCAACACAACAGTTTAGGCATAAATCTCTTTACTTTCGATCTCCACCTATAGGGTATAGCATTCTGAGCAGACACTCCTATTCAAATGCTTTGTCCTCTAGCTCAGGGACACTGCGCATCTCTGTTCTCCCCATGTGTCGGTGCGCAGACTCATTTAACAGCCCGAAGACCATAAACAAGCAACGGAAACTATAGCTGTATTAAATCAAGCCTCGCGTTTAGCCCACATATTGGGTGCCAAGTTTCTCCGCACAGTCCAGGAATCTCTAAACAGGGTTTAGAGGTCTTTCAGAAGTCCCCCTTTTTTCCTCTGTCAAAGCCGGGATTGGTCACAGTGCGGCTCATTTGCATGCCTCGCCGTATAAACCCTCCTGCAGACACTGCAGCCCTCTTGCGCTGAGAGCAGCACACCTCCAGTAGAGAGAGAGCGGAGCGCATCCGGAGTGCGCATTGAAAGACATATGGAATATTTATTACAGCATTTATTCTAAAAACATCCCCGGAGAGTCGACACGAGGGGAAGAAACAGCTTTTTGAAGTTTTGTGTTTATTCTAATTGTGAATTGAACTGATTTGAAGGGACATTTGACTAATTTCAGGTTATTTTGGAGTGAAGGTGTCAAGATGGGACAAATAGGGTGGAACGGACTGTTGGTGTTACTGTGCGCCTCTTTGGCTGCTGTCACACAAGGAAAAACGGTGAAATATCAGACATTTGAGGAAGACGCACCAGGAACAGTGATAGGAAACTTGGCCAAGGACATCTCCTCCGCTCCTTCTTCGCCGGGGAGCTCCAGGAACAATTTCAGGATGATGAAACAGTTCAACTCCTCTTTCATCCGTCTGAGAGAAAGCGACGGGCAGCTGACCATAGGTGAGAGGATAGACAGGGAGCGCATCTGCAAACACACCCTGCTCTGCCTCATCGCTTTCGATGTGGTCAGCTTTTCCAAAGAGCAGTTCAAACTCATCCACGTCGAGGTGGAGGTCAAGGACATCAATGACAACTCCCCCGAGTTTCCCCGAAAAGAGTCGAGTCTGGAGATCTCTGAGAACACCGCCGTGGGGACGCGGATCCCGCTGGACTTTGCCGTGGATGAGGATGTGGGAGTAAACTACATTCAGAGCTATCAGATCTCAGTCAACAGCCACTTTTCAATCGACGTGCTCAGCAGGGCTGACGGGGTTAAATATGCGGAGCTGGTGCTCATGAAGGAGCTGGACAGGGAGACGCAGGCTTCTTACGCACTGGAGCTGGTCGCTATGGACGGTGGCAACCCGTCCCGCACCGGAACAACGCGCATCAATGTCAAGGTGAAAGACTACAATGACAACAGCCCCGTGTTCGACAGAAACAGTTTCTCCGTGGACCTGCCCGAGGACGCGCCGGTGGGGTCCCTGCTGCTGGACCTGAACGCGGAGGACCCGGACGAGGGGCTGAACGGTGAGGTGGTGTACGGGTTCGGTAACCAGGTGCCCTCGGAAATACGACAACTCTTCCGAGTGGACAGGAAGACCGGACGGCTCACACTGGAGAGCCCAGTGGACTTTGAAAGTAAGAACACGTACGAATTTGACGTCCAAGCCACCGACCTGGGTCCGAACCCGAGCCCCGCCATCTGCAAAATCGTAGTACAGGTACAGGACGTGAACGACAACGCACCAGAGATCTCCATCACCCCTATGACCTCCATCACCGCGGGAATAGCGTACATCACGGAGGCGGCCGCCAGAGAGAGTTTCGTGGCTCTGGTCAGCACCTCGGACAGAGACTCCGGCGCTAACGGGCAGGTGCACTGCACGCTCTACGGACACGACCACTTCAGACTGCAGCAGGCGTACGAGGACAGCTTCATGATTGTGAGCACAAGCCCACTAGACCGTGAAAAAATCCCGGAGTATAACCTGACAGTTGTGGCGGAAGACTTGGGCTCCCCTCCTTTCAGGACCATCACCCAGTACACTATAAGGCTCACAGACGAGAACGACAACGCTCCGGTGTTCAGTAAACCTGTGTATGAGGTGGCGGTGGTGGAGAATAACGCGCCTGGCGCTTACATCACCACGGTTGTGGCGCGGGACATGGACATGGGGTCAAACGGGAAGGTCAGCTACAAACTAGCGGACACATACTTCATGGGCTCCCCCATTTCCACCTTTGTGTCTCTGGATCCGGCCAGCGGGTCTCTTTACGCACTCAGGAGCTTCAACTATGAGATGATGAAACAGCTGGAGCTCCGAATAACGGCCAGTGACAGCGGCTCCCCGCCTCTTTCAGGCAGCGCCAACGTGTATGTGCGGATAGTGGACCAGAATGATAACGCACCGGTCATCACTCAGCCCGCGCTCAATAACGGTTCTGCAGAAATACTCCTGCCCCGGGACGCACCGACCGGCTACGTCATCACCCGGGTGGAGGCGCGGGATGCGGATGAGGGCGTGAACTCGGAGCTGTGCTACGGGCTGGCCACCGGTGAACCCTCAGTGTTCTCAGTGAACAAAGCCACCGGGGAGATTTACCTCAACCAGGTGCTCAGCCACGACGTGGACGAAACCCTCAGCGTGACCGTCACTGTGAGTGACAACGGGAGGCCCGCGCTCACCTCCACGGCCACGCTTCATTTCCTCATCATCGCGGGCGCCCCACCGAGTGACAGGGCAGTGTACCAGCCAGGCGGCGGGGACGAGGTCCACGCGCAGTGGGACCTGTCCGTGGTGATTATCGTTGTCCTCGCGGGAAGCTGCACGCTCCTGCTGCTCGCCATCATCCTCATCGCCACCACCTGCAACCGTCGCAAACGGGACAAGAGTGGAGAGGACAGCGACTCGTACGGAGAGAAGGGCACGTTGGAGAGGGGCAGAAACCACGTGGCAGACAACCCGCTCCTGCCTCTGCACGGGGCCGGGGGTGGAGCAGGCTTTGACGGACACTCTTACAACAGTCAGCCCGGGGGATTCAGCGCGGCTCACCCCGGGGGCAGTGACATGTGCTCGGCCTCAGAGGACGGCAGCGAGGTGCCCTGTGTGTATGACTCAGACAGCAACAGCAAACTCCGAGGGAACAAACACGAGGTGAGCTGATCCTCTGGGACGTCAGGAGAGGGAGGGGCAGCGTGGGGTACAACACAACAACAACAACAACTGTCAGCAATGTGTACATCTAACTGACTGTTTCTTTTTTCTTTTTCATTAGGGTTACTCCACTCTGCCTGGCTATGGGAATGGAAAAGAAGCAGTGAGGCCCATCACCATCTGGAAGGGCAACTCTTACACCACCATCTCCGCCAGAGACCCGGCCTTCAGCGGCAAAGACAGCGGGAAAGGGGACAGTGACTTCAACGACAGTGACAGTGATGTGAGTGGAGACACAGGCCTGAAGAAAGAGGGGGCAGTGGGACCTCCCATAGGAGCTCAAAATGGTGAGAAGACAGCAAAAATAAGCAAATATGATAAGATAGGATAATATTTGACATTACTGGAATATATATGTGAAGTGAAAACACATTATATTTCAGATGCGTCAAATCTGGATTATATTCACATTATGAGTGAAGGGTGACGAAGTAAGCCACCTGTGAAGTATATACTTTAGTTTCAGATGTATTTATTGATGGCAAACCATGTTACATTGCATATGGGTTTAGCTTGTCTTGTCATGTCTTGTTTTCTTTTGTCTTCTCTGTTTTTTCATGTAGGCTGTTTGCAGGTAATATTAATACATCACCTTATAGGAAACATATATGGCAGCATCACTCTTCATACAAGCACACGTGTCATTTATAACTTCCATACTGGGAGATAAGGTCATTTTACCTTAGTCTTGTAGCAGGGACACTTATAGCATTTAGAAATGAGTAAGAAAAGTGACTATAAAGGGCACAGTGTGATGCATAGTAAGCAATAAATGTAACCTGCTGTCTCCTCTGTGTGTCCTGCAGCTCTGTGGGCTTGTACCAGTGAGTGTAAGGTCCTGGGTCACTCCGATCGCTGCTGGAGCCCCTCAGCAGTGAGAGCCAACGCCGGCCCCTCTCCGGCCCCGACCCTGTCCTCCTTCAGCAGCTTACCTAAGACCGCCTCCCTGCCCCGGGACCCCCACCGCAGGGAGAACTACTACCAGGCCCACATCCCCAAAACGGTGGGGCTGCAGAGCGTGTACGAGAAGGTGCTGCACAGAGAGTACGACTACGTTCTGGTGACCCCTCCCCGGCCCGTGAGGGTGCAGGAGATCAGCGATATCAGTATTCCCGTGTACACGCCGACTCCAACGCACTGTCCCAACGATGACGTCTAGAAGAGACTATTGCACATGCTCACTCTCAAAGAAATGTATAATGAAGATTTTAATTTATGAACCTTTGACAATGAGAGTAATGTAACTATTTGATATTATTGTGGAGAGTGTGCATATATATAGTTTATATCTGGATATTTGTGCATTTGTTTTATTGTAAAAGCCACATTTGAAGTCCAGTCAATCATTTTGACCAATTTGTTGGACATGAAGTGTATAATATGCAAGTTTTGTACATAAAAAGAATATATTTTTATAAAAGCCATAATTCAGTGAAGATCTGTAAATATGAATTGTAATTATCGATCTTTAAGCATGCTCACTATTTAAAACGACCTCGGTAAGACTTCAGCTTGGGGTCCGCAGTGTATCAAGTTGATAATGATCAATGAAAATATTTGAATGCAATGACATCATTGTACGGATTTTTTTATAATCACAATATTCCGAGAGAAAATAAACTTTGAAATACTGTTCTGAAAACACAGCCTGTGTGTTTGATGAAGCAAATCTGTGTTGGGTGTGATCATGAGTGTACAATCTGCCATGTAAAACTATTTAAATTGACTTTTTTAAGTGACTTTTTGAAATAATTTTTTTACATTATTTTGTGCATTTTTTTGCTGTCATCTGCTGTTCATTTTCATGATTATTTGTATTGTTTTTTGGTCATTTTCGTGGTTACTCTGTCTTTTGTGTTAATCTTCTTTATTTGTTCAGTTTTGTTCATTTTGATCAATTTTTGGAATATTTTGCTCATTTTTTCTTTTTCTTTTTTGTTTTTTTAATTATTGCTATGTTTCATCATTAACTGCCAATTTTTGTTTATATTTTATTGTTAATTTTCTTGATTATTTTGCTCATTTTTTTTCTTGTTTCTATGGCTCATTGTGGATTATTTTATTCCTTTTTTTCCATTTGTTGGTTTAGTGGTTATTTTGTCCAATGCAACCAAATGAAAGAACAAATTAATTTCATCATTCACTTTTATAAAATGCATTATGTTACATTTAAATACCTAATAGAAAACACATTTTTTGCTTATTTTTTGTAAATGTTTGCATTTCTTGATTATTTTGTTCATTTTTTAAATTTAATCTTTCATTTTCTGTTCTTTTTCACAATCTGTTCCCTGTTTTCTTCATTTTCACGGTCATTTGGTTCTTTTTTGTTTTCATTATTTTGCTCAATTTTGCTTCAATGCTTTTTGACAATTTCATGGGATATTTTGTTAATTTCTGTGCACCATTTGCCTACTTTTGTGCTTATTCTGACCATTCATTGTTCATTTTTTTATTATTTTGTTCATTTTTGATATAATGCCACATTTTTGTTCATTTTGTAGGACATTTTGGTAATTTTTTTAACTCATTTTGTTTATATTGTTCATTTTATTGGTCATTCTTGTTCAAAATGGCTCATTTTAAAAATAATTCTATGGGACATAATGCTCATACTTGAAGACGTTGCTTATTTTTGTGGTTATTCTATTCATTTGTTAACTTATCATTTTTTTCCCCATGGGTGCCCAAAGTGGCACCCAACTGATTCCTGCTCCATCCATCCATCCATCCATCCGTCCATCCATCCGTCCATCCATCCGTCCATCCATCCATCCATCCGTCCATCCACCCATCCATCCATCCATCCATCCACCTCTTTGGGTTGCAGGGGGGTTTCACACCTGCATCAATCTGAACCAGGAAAACACAAGTAATGATTAATACTTTAGATTAGGAAACACATATTAGCCATTCGTTGGTTGGTAACTATTTGTAATGTTTTGGGCATTTATTAAGGTAAGGTTGGGTTAATTCGGACATGTATTTGTATTTGTAGTACATGAAATGAAATAATTGATAGCTAATATGTGGCTAATATGGCTGGATGTGTTCCCTTTTCTGAAGTGTTACCCATACAAATAATGTTATAAAATTCAATAAATCCAAATCTATTTGTAGAATAAGGCTTAAGGTTACATTTTCATATGTAAAAAACTGACAGTGACGCAGACCCGCATTTATTCTAACTTTTGTTCCCGATGTGGCAGCTCTGCTATAAGTCCCTTCTGTATGTGCTAAACTGATTTTAACTTTTATTATCCTGTGACTTTCACCACATTTCTCTTAAAAATCTCTTAATCTCAGACTGTTCTTCATTCCTTACTACTAGAATTGTTCTGTTTTTTTTATTCCTTTGGTTGTTTGGGTTTTTCTTCAATTTTAAATGTCCAAAAGCCTCCTGTGGACAGGTGTTACAAATGAACCTTTCCCTATAAAACACTTAAAGCAGTGCATCTGAAACAAAACCAATGATACTGTTAATGTCCTTATTAAATAAACTAATAAACTACACTTCTTGCCAAAAACACAGCCACAGGTGCAGTATGTGCCAAGTTTGGTGAACCTAACTTCATTTATTTTCAAAGTAAAGCACGGACAGATGGATGGACAAACAGACATAATGGGCCACACTAGACTCCAACGCCGCATTAATAATATTTCAGTAATATAGTCCACATTATAAAATACCTGATTTGCAGAATTCAAACTGATGAACTGACCTGCATCCTAAATCTTATTCCCCACAAGTCCAGATAAGAGTGAAACTGGTTTTGATGAAACAGATTCTACAGACCATTCTCATTCTTCGAATGAATCTCTTCCTTCCTGCGTGTTACGGTCGGAGGAAACGACCAACCATTAGTCTTCTGGCTTGTGAAAACACAGGTGCCATAGTAACACCTCCTGTTTGTCATACTGCTCACCAGACTTAAATATTATGTCTTGGACACGTACTGGAATTCATTTTTGTTCCATTACGAAAGTGAGAAGTTAAAAAAAAAAAACACTTCTGTGGCAAGAAAACCTCTGATCCAGTACATCTTCAGAATTTCTACTCAAAGTTTATTTTGTCAGTTGTTTTGGAAGGTAGAGGAAAGATGCCAGATACCCCACCAGTCACCAGAACCAAGGAAATGACCTTCCTGTCGACGCAGGCAGCCCTGTGAAATGAGCCAGAGCGCTGAAAAATTACCCAGAAGGATGATGAGCTGATTGAGTGATCCCATCGGGCAGAGCAAAAATAGCAGATGAATTTCATGTTCCAAAGATCACAGAAGGATTTGACTACATGCGTCTTGTGGTGAAAGATCTAAAAATAGGCTGCCCGAGGTCTACTTATTAGGAGGCTGGTCTAAACATGCACACGCAGACAGTCCCAGCAGATGGATTCAGAGTGCGTGGAAAACACAGCAGCTAGTTAAACAATGGTTTTAAATAGCTGATCATCTATTGATTGTCTCCTTTAATTGGAGATGCACACAAATGTCACAAATGTCAATGCACTACAACGACGTTCCTCAATCGAAGCTGTTATTTATCAAAAAGGAATTAAATCACGGTGAACCCGTAGTGAGAATCAAACATAAAGTCTTCATGGATTTTTTAATTTGAAAAAAAAAATGAAGAAAGCTGAAAAATTCAACTAGATACAACACTTACAGTATTAATAGAAATTAGGCCACTGACATCATCAGGACTTGCACCAAGTCATTATACATGCACGTTTAGGCACAAAGTCATGCAGCTGATGCTCTCATTCAGAATCAGTTTAATAGACGAAACACACAGCTTTTATATCACATGATCTCAACTAAACAAAGCAGAAGTAGCCAAAGGTGTGATTATATGGTGACGGAGCAATGAAACATACACTGAAGTCAAAGATAAAAACGTACTGGAAGAAAAGAGAAGGCAGTGAAAGCTCAGGAGAGGATAGATTTCTAGTCAAGGCGCTGCTTAAAGAACATTCCTGTGATTTGAAATGGCATCTCCTCCCCGTAAACACTCAACACGTTCTCCCTTCACTCACACTAGTCACTTTATGTGACGAAAATACAATTTATCTGCCATAAAACATCTGTCTTCACGCCAGCATCATCGTGGTGCGTTTTCCCTTTCAGCCGTTAGAATCATCGGTGCTTATCCTTGTCATGATCCTAATCAACACAACAACCATCAATTGAATTTTCGCTAGTAAGACAGAAATCAAAAGTCCAAACCGCATGAATCGTGCAGGTTTAGACGTCCGCGCCCCGTTCTTCTGTGTATTCATCTCCATAACAACATATTATCCCAGAAACTAAAGAGCACTGCAAATAAAATACTGTCGAACCACAAACTGTACAACACAGTGCTGCACCCCACCCAAAGGGCAAGCAAGCACAAAACACTGTTATTAAAAATACTTTGCTGGAAAAAAAAAAAAGGGGGGGGGGCACCAAACTGAATAGAAACCTGGTTTCAAATGTGTCCAGCTCCTAAATATGTAACAGAATACTGTACAGGATACAGCTGAAGAGTAAAGTTACATCATTATCTGCTCAGTTGGACGGAGTCACTTAACTTGTGCCTCAAAAACTTCATTTAAGCCACACTACGAGTCCACAGCTCAATAACAACACTGTTAAAGGCGTCTGACGTGTTTATTTGCGCACTTTGCACCAGTCTTTTCACAGCTGCACAAATACACACTGTATGCTTTAAATTAGCCCTAACAGAGATTTAATCTAACATTACTTTTGCCCAGTCTGAAAATGTAAAACCTTTCCAGTAAACCGTCTGTATACATGAAAAGGAGCTGTGACCTCTATTGTTGTGCCGTAGGAATCCGGGTCACTGTCCAAATATTTGGTTGAGCCCATCTCTGTAAGAGATGATCTGTTTCTGGCTGAACATGTGAAAAAGCACAGAAAGGAAAACTAATTCATGCTCATCCACATTCCATAAGTGGGACATGGCTGGTGCATGTCGGCTA
>JAQQAE010001063.1:0-27659 GCA_029823295.1 Pseudamia nigra
TGCTTTCTATTCACCCATCCCATTGGCCGGAGTGAGTTTTTCCATAGGAATCTACTTCACGGATTTCACCTATCACGAGTTATTTTTAGAACGTAACCCCCGCGATAAATGAGGGTTCACTGTATTACGAAGTGTTATTATGAACTATACTATTCAGTCGAATAGTGATGTCCTTTGAAAAAAATTGTGTTTTCTGTGGGCAAAAATATTGTCAAGCTTAATATTTTAAAAATGACAAAACTTAGAATTATGAAAAGTAATAGCAGGGATGTCCTGAATAAGCTGAACATTTTGAAGTTTGCATGGTTTGAATCGGAAACAAATTTAGGACTAGTTAAAAGACACAAAAAATGTACAGAACTGGAAGAAGAAGAAGAATATTGAAGACAATAGTGGGATCGCTGAAACCCCACTAATTAATATAATTTTGGTTGGTTTTATCATGTGTATTGCAGGGTGATCTAGTGATGCAATGTGACCACCTGTTTGAGTTTTTGACCAAACTCAGTGTCATTGCAAACAAACAGAATGCCATCAAAGTGGTTCAAGGCAGGTAAGTTGAAGTCTCAGCCAGAACAGAGACATTAAACTGTACTACTCTAAAACATTTCCATTTATCCTCAGCATCAAGATTGAAATCCAGGCAGGGAAAGAGAATGCTGTGGACTTTACCACGGGCCAGGAGCCCATGGCATACAAGGCCAAGAATGGACACCTCATGGTGGTATGTTGAGGGTTGTTCAGAAGATGCCCTGTGATGTACTGCCAGAAGCTCTTGTGTAGAATGAACTGGCACATAAATGGATGCAGTATGAGCCAGATTCTTTTGTTGCTGCAGGTTGCCACTCGGACCAGGACACGGTAACGTGGGGGTTGAAGAGACACCCAAGACACCCCTGCATATTTCATCAGGACACCCCTAAGTGGAGGATCAGTATGTCTGCAGGATGCACACAAGAAACAGCAGCACTTTAGAAACTCACATTGACCTTACTTAATTTTAGAACCCAGTTTTGAACTATATTTCCAAGTAAATAAATGTATTTTTTACTTTACAAATACTGTGCTGAGATTTAAATTAGAAGTTCACGTTTTTACATCAGTCAACATTAGGGGAAAGGATTTATTCATCCTGTCATATTATGAAGCAATGACATTTGATGTTTGAGTGTCAGATGAACACTTTATAATTGAACCAGTAACATTCATCATTGCTTAAAGTGCTTTAAAGTCTGTTTTTCTGATTTGTGAACAATGAAGCCATACATTTCATAATTTTGTAAGGTTCACTTAATTGGAAAATATGAATAAAACAAAGTCAGATAAACATTTGTAGAAATTTATTTGTGATAAAGTATGTATAAATATAAAACACACATATGTTCACTTCTATACAACAGACCTACAAGTACTGTGATTGTTAAACATATTTCAGCTCAAGCCTATTGTGTGCAAACAGTACATTCTTTGATGAATGCAGTGATGAAGGACAGCTCTAATTTCTCTCCTGGTAAAAGCTTGTAGACAGGATTCCCTTCCTGCCAGGGACATCTCTGGTTACAGTCATTCACTTCAAGCTCAGCATCCATCATTCAATCACCCCAGTACATTTAACACCTCAGGTCACAGTTCAAGTTCCTTCCCTTGAACATGAACACTGTGTGGGATGAAGTGAAACAAAGTAAATATAACTAAATATGGTGGAAGGAATATGTTGAAATGCTGCATCCATCTCTGATATCTGAACTGTATTTAAATCTTATACACTTTTAAAGTTTAATTATTGTAGTCTACAGGTTTCAAAACAGTCTTGGTAACGCCTAAGGATAAAACAGTGCCACCAGGTGGCCCCGTTGAGTACAACACCCTATTCACCCACTCATGACCCTACAAAGAACCCATCCACACATATGCCACAATAAGGAGAAACAAAAATTATACACATCAATTTTTAGCTGCTTACATTATATAATTGTTGTTCTCCTGGATGTGATGCTAATAGGACCTCAAATTAGACATCTATACTGACAATACAAATTTTTGTTCATATGCTCTGGTGATGCTGTTGTCACCTGCAAGACTGAATGCAAACATGCATGACTATGGACTTCAGTGCTAGAAGGACACAGTTATCATGACTAACAAACAGAACAAACAACTACACTCTGTCAGTGCACACAGGAAAGGAACAAGTGGACCCACAAATGCACACAAAATCATTTCAGCACTACAAACTGTTGTATGACACTTGTATCATAGTAGTCTCCTTGTGAAAGCTGGTGGAAAAGAAGAGTGGAAGTGAAAAAGATAGGCTCTGGGTGTTTTAAGGCACAAGCATGGTGCAAAGACTCTCCAGGGTTAAAGACACAGGCTGAGAGGTTGATTTAGGAAAGGTCACTGGTGGTGGTGTGTGCGGTCATCTGGTCGTTTGATATGAATCCGTCGAACTCTCTCAATCCGTTCTCGCTCTTCATCCTCATCCAGGTGATGCGACCGTCCTGCAGCACCCCCTGTGGCCTCCAACAGGGCATTGTCTGGACCCCTCCCATCATGGGACTCATACAGGAGAATGTTGAGGGTCTCTTCATAAATTCTTGCCTCTGGGAACTCAACCTAGAAAGAGTATGAAACATGAGAAATAAACAAACTGGCTTTTAACCTCTGCAACGGAGAAGCATGCATAAGATAAATCATATTTACCTTTGTCTGCTTCTTTTCTGTGGCATACACAATGGAAGTGCAGCAGACTTCAGCAATCTTACGTCCCTGGCCATAAAATGACCAGCAACAAATCTCATCCCCAATTACATCTTTAATGAAGAGGACCCGGCCATTGAACCGCAATGACAGCTTATCAAACAGCTCAATATTTTTCAGCATGTTGTCATCAGAATTGCTGAGGGAGAAAAATGATACGTGTAATTTTTATAACAGTTCTGATTTAGCCAATTTTGATCTAAATTGTGACAATAAAATGTATAGAACTTACCTGGTGTAAGAATATTTGTTGTTGCTTCTATTGTACAACAGTTTAACGGTAGGCTGTGAAAATACAGGATATTCATAATCTCTTCATTCAAAACTCAAAATCAGAGAAGTGTGTGATGAAAATAGACACACCTTATTAGATGTTGCAATTAGTTTCTGTTCTTCTTTAGGCGATGTCATCAGAGGCACTTTGCAAAGGGGTTCATATGTCTCTTTATTCTGCATGGAAAACAATTTTTCATTAGAAGTTTTACCACGAAGAACAACAACATGCATTAGAAGGATGCCACCTGCTGGAACAAAGTAAGAAAGGTGACAAAGGATGTCAAACTCTTGATAATTAATATTTCATTTACATGACATGATAATGTAATTTAAAAAAATACAAGCACATGTGAAAACATAGAACCCTACCAACCACCAACTCAAAGCAAAACCTACAGAAGCCTGATCAAACTAGATACAATACAACAAGACCGTAATTCAAAGTGTCACTGGGTAAATTGACATACATAATAAATGATTGTGTTGTGATCTGTGCATTATAGCAAGCAGAATATGATTGGGGTGTATCCAACAATAAACCTTAAAGAAATGGTAATGAAGCTTCACTTCAATAGCTGAAATCAGTGCTTCTCAACTGGTGCTACCTTGTGACCCACATTTTTCACTGGTAATCAAATTATGACCCACATTAATCTAGACAAAGATTTTATTACAAACGTGTAAAAATTTTGAACAAAATATGCATATATTTTCATTTCTGCATTCAAGCTGAATAGAATATAGTGGTACTCCAGCTAACAAATGCTTCTGGTGACAAAAAAATCTGGGTACCGGGGGGGGGGAGTCTGCCAAAAATTTGAACCGGCTAACGGGAAAAAACTCTGGTAATGCAGAGATAGTTCACGTCCGGGTCTATCACCCGGATTTAAACAGTCAACACAATAACACCTGAAAGCTAACCCTAACCACGAGTAGCTCCATGTCTCTGCTACAGAGCTGCGGCCTGGGTGTTAGGCTAACAGCACTGTGGTGTTGTTAGCTGGCTTTGGAGTGCTGTTAGCTTACAACAGCAGAGGCTCCTGGTCCAGCATTGTGGTGTTAGCTGGCTACGGAGCGCTGTTAGCTTACAACAGCAGAGGCTCCCGGTCCAGCGTTGTGGTGTTAGCTGGCTACGGAGCGCTGTTAGCTGGCTGTTAGCTTACAATGGCAGAAGCTTCAGAGTGTTGTTAGCCGTTGTAAGCTAACAGCGCTCTGTAGCCGTGGCTAACAAAACAGCCGGAGCAGTGTTGTTAGCCGTGGCTAACAAAACAGCCGGAGCAGTGTTGTTAGCCGTGGCTAACCATAGCTAACAACAGTAGCCGTAAACACACTGGAGCTATGCTTAGAGCCGGCAGCTCCGATGTCTGGAGCTGTGTTTACAGTTGTGGACATGTGCAGTGTCCACTGACACACTGCCAAGTCATAAGCCAAGGTAAGAATACATTCTAAATCAGTTTTAGAACTAAGTTCATGCATGTCGTTTCAGATAATTAACATAACTTCCTTTTCAAATAATAATAATGAATAAATGTGCATGTACGGGTGTGTAATACATACTGTAATTTATATGGGAGTTTTCGTGGGTCCAGAACGGATCAATTGGTTTTACATGTATTCCTATGGAAAAACCGGCTCTGGCTAATCAGCGAGTCGGCCAATGAACGTGACGCCAAAATGGATTAAATTCATTAGCTGAGCACCCTGTATAAAATAATTTCAAACATTTAAAAAATCCACAAAATTAAACTAATCCACACAATGAATTAAAAAAATGAAAAATTAAACAAAATTAACAAAATAATCAACAAAATGTAATAAATTAATAAGCCAAATGAATAAAAATTCACAGAAATAATATCATGCAAACTACAATGTAACTTGTCATCTTTTAATCAAATGTCTAAGTCTCCATAGCAACAGATACTGCACATGAAAGTCTGATGAGAAACAACAACAAAATACAGATTTTTTTACCCCACCAAAAATTTTGTGACCCACTACAAATGAGTCTTTGACCCACTTTTGCCTTCCAGCCCAACAGTTGAAAACCAATAGTCCACATGAAGATGAGATGAATAAAAAAAGGTAACAGTTCTGTCCCTTATCAAGTTACCTGCAATGCAGCTGTGCATTCATCAGCCAGGCCTTGGACAAGGTAGTACTTGGCCTCAGCAAGCAGCTCCTCTGTCTCCCGTCGGCTGTCTGGAAGTGGCACTGCCCCATCTCTAAGGTAGTTCAGGATTGTTCCAAAATGCTTCCCACAGCGGTCAATCAAGATCCATCCTATGGATACAAAACAGTGAAAATTATTCATAAATTATGGTTAATATACACAAACAACATCATTTCTTTCAAGTTCATTCAACGGTATCCCACCTTCGCTGTCTGTGAGAACCTCCATTCTGCCACTGAACATGGCTTTGAGCATCGTGTCCTGTTTGGTTAGTGTCTGCATTGTAGTGTAGTACAGTGCACCACCCACATTTAGCTTCACATACTTAGAGCTGGGGCTGGAGCCCTTGAAAGATGTGGTCCGTGTTGTAGCTGCTGGCACTGCAGAGCTTACCACACTCTCTCCTGACATCTCTTCCTGGGATAGAACATGGAAAAAGAAATAAATGTGTAAGGTCAGGAAGACCAATGAATTGTTCAAAATTAATGATAGACCTTTGTCTAAAATTTAAACCAGCAATACATCCCTTAGATCAAGACCTACTTGCTTCTAAGACAATTTACAACAAATTCATAGGTATAACCAGGTGTTGTGATGAGTCCATACAGAAAAATAATTTACGTAAATAACTCAGGATTAAAATAAAAACAAAAAAAAAACACCTGAATCGTTTTCGGGAAAACATGCCATTCAATGCAAATGTAGAGTCCATGTCTGAGCTACGGGCAATACCGAGCAAGTCCAGTCGTGTTTGTTAATGCACTCTTAATAACTATTCTTGTCTTGTCAAGAAAATTAAGTGTCTTCATGATGATTAATGCATGTCAAAGCGGCAGCAACACTTATTTAATTTTTTACACAAACTGTGCTTAAGATTGTTAATCAAAATTTATAAAAACGGATGCATTAAAACGAGTTCTGAATTCAAAATCGAGTCTCTAAATTGTCGATCACATCAAGTTCAGTAAAAACAACTAAAACAGCCGTTGCTACTTTTCCTAATCACGTTAAAAATGTAACTATGAGACCGTGACAGTCATATTACATACATTTGACGTTCTAAATGGACATACAATGTTTACGTTATTACAAATGTATGACCGTTGTCTTTCCCTGAGTTGATTGAACAGTACACTTAAACCCAAAGATTAACGCTAACCAGCTTGGTAAATTTGACATGGCCCGGAGGAAAATGATCAAGCTACTTGGTTAGCATTACCCAAATCAAATAAGAGTAGTATTAATATGGCCGAATGTTTACATCTGCTGAAATTTACATTGACGTATAAGCTCTACGTAATGTTGGTAAGATGTTTATAGTGTGTCTTTAAGAAAAGACTGAACAGATATTCACCATAGAAGCCGCAGCAGACTTCGTAATTGTAACGCGCTAACGTTAGTCAGCTAACACGGCTAACACCCACGTCCTTCCGGAAAAACGCTGCGCAGTTAAAATTACGTCAACTGTCGACTTTTAAAGGGACAGTCTACAATATTTTTGGTTTAAATGTTTAAGAATAACTTAAAGTATTCATGTAGAGTTAAATCGAGGCGGTGCGCATAAGACTACCAAACCCTACTTTCTCATTTACCGCTTTTAGTTTACATATAAAAGAAACAAGTTTTGACTACTATAAGCATTTGTTACATTTCCGGAGTAACACTGATAACAGTCCCCTTCCACCCTGCAAGAACTTGATTAAAGCCTTACCCAACAATAGAAACACAAAGTTGTCCTTGTGATAACATAGGCAAAGATAATAACGCGTTTAGGAAACATTATCTCAATAAACTCCTCTGTAAGGATCTATACACGCTCACAAAAACTACCCGGAATCATTTAATGCGACACAAGGGATTAATGGCTGCAGTCAATGTACGGCGCTCTTATCATTGTTTACATTTAGAAACGATATGTTGCCTGTGCTTTTGAAGCTGTCATAGGTAATTGATTACGCCTAACCGCGCAACAATGATAAACGTCGCTGAATAAATGTGACAAGATCCCACCTGTACAAGTATCAAGCTGACTTGCGGTGAACTAGCCTGCATGCTAACTATCCTTCTCCATATTTACTGTTATCGCCCGCTGCACCAGAAATGACAAGTTAGTCATCATCGTTTGTGGCTTTTCTCCTGCTTGGAATTCAAAGACAACCAAATGAGAGAGGAGTTATAGCGCCAGGTAAGCCTTAAGGCCCAGACAACATCTTCATTTTAGGAATATCACAAGTAAGTTAGTTTCTCTGTTGAGTTTAACAAAGGAGTACGTGATTAAAAAAAAAAAATCACTGTTAGGAAGCCATTATTAATCTCACAATTCTCAGAAAGTTCCTAAATGTCTTATGAAGATGTTCTCTATATAAGCTTGTGTATTATTCTTGTGTAGATGAACAGTGCATGAGACAATTCCTGTAAATTCTTGTTTTCTAGGGTGCAAAATGTTTACTGTACCTCAAAGCTCCAAGTCTGACTTCCTGGACAAAGCCAGGCAGGCCAGAGAGGAGAGGAAAGGTCAGAAGGAGAAGGAGAAAGCAGCAATACACATCCAAGCCCTGGTCAGGAGGTTTCTCTGTCGCTGTAGACTCCAGAAGGAAACAAGGTAGTCTCCTGGTAGAGTTGTATGTACAGTGACTTCCATGATTGTTTACTCATTGTTGACATTCTGTGTCTTACCAGGAAAGAGGTTGATGAATATTTTCAAGCATCTGAGACAGGGACATCAAAAAGAAATGCACTTTCAATATTTAAGATTGCTCGGAAATTATTGTTCATTTACCGCCAAGAGGACAAGATGGTGAGCCTTCATTTATACTGATTAATGCACTGTTAACAAACATCAGTGCACAAATAATGCATGCATGGTAGCTCTTGAAATTATGACTTTGTTTCCTTGAATTTTACCTGTCATGTCACATTTAAACATTGAAGAGAAGTGTAAAAAATGGAGTCAGACCTTTTCCTTATGAGTTTGTCATTGTAGGTTTCTTGAAAATGTGTAATTGATTACTTTAATTTTTGCATGTAAAGATTGCTAGTGGAAATGGATATTAACTATTGGCCCTTAATAGTAATTTAAAAGTTATGAAATGTATGTAAAATGCTTGGGAATGCTGTATGAAGTTTCTGCTCCTTAATTTTTTAAACCATTGTGGAGACTGTTTACCTTTGACAAACTGTTTTTAAGTTAACATATGTGTCTAATTTTGCACATTACACAGAGGTTCGAGAAGCTTTGTCGTGCTATACTGTCCAGCATGGAGGCTGAAAATGAACCTAAAGTGAGTGTGCTCCACATGTTTTATTAATATTTTTGTAGATTACAACATTTGCTCTTTCTACCAAATGAACTGTTCACCTGAATGCTGTTCAGGTTCTGTGAAACCTTGGCTCCATCTAGTGCACGAGCCTGTGTTTCCACAAGCTTTGAGCAGAAGGTTATCCTAATTAAGGATGTCATTAATGGAGGGCTTTTCATCAAGCTGAGGAACTAGAACAAGGCAGCAGTTATTGCACATCACACATTTTCCCTGGTTTACTAGTCTTCATCTTTGTTTCTGTCTCAAAGTTCAAGGACCTGAATGACTTTAATTTTGTTAGAAATGCTTGCAGCATTTTAAGAATAGGGTCTAGAGCCATAGCAGTGTCAGTTCCTTGTTAGTGGAAAAGAAATGATTATGATTTTGTCTCAGTGATTGTCCATCTACTCTCCTATTTGGTCCCCAGGTCTGGTATGTGTCCTTGGCTCTTTCCAAAGACCTCACTATTTCCTGGCTCAAGCAGATAAAAGATGTGCTCTGGACCTGTTGTACACTCCTGAAAAATCTAAAAGTGAGTCTTGATTTTGAGCACAAAATTCTATTTTAATATTACTGTCATGATTTATTCAGTGAATAACTGTCAGTATTCTGATTTGCAGCCTGATATACTTCAGGACAATAAACTGATAACGTTGTACCTCACCATGCTGGTGACCTTCACAGACACTTCAACATGGCGAATAGTCAAAGGAAAGGGTAAGTGCCATGTAAGGTTTTTACTGTAAACATTTTTTTAATGGCAAGTCACTTTCTTGACGAAGAAAGGCTAATATCTTCACATCATCATTTTAGGCGAAGCTCTCAGACCTGCTTTAACGAGGATATGTGAGAATATCATGGGGCATCTCAATCAAAAGGGATTCTATTCAGTGCTACAGGTTTTACTTTTAACTCATATCCAGGAACTTAATTAACTCTGTGTTGCCACATGCTTTTGTCTGAAATGCCACCAGTACTAAAACTTCACAATATATTTACACATTGAAATTTTCCTTTTTCAGATCTTGCTGACCAATGGCTTGGCTCGTTCTAAGCCATCACTTTCTAAAGGAACTCTCACAGCTATCTTCACTCTGTCATTAAGGTGAGCTAGAAGCTTCTAACTGCTGTTAAATGCTGTTTGAAGTTACCATATAAAATAACTTTGGTTGTGTTTTGCTTTGTAAATATTTTGTAGGCCAGTCATTGCTGCTCATTTCTCTGACAACCTGTTGAGGTCTTTCCTGTTGCACATTATGTCAGTTCCAGCAGTCGTTTATCACCTCAACGTGCTCACTCCTGAGGTATGTTTTACAGAGCAAGTACAAATGTTGCACGATCGATGTATAATAATTAAAATGATTTCTGTATTTTAATATATGTTCTTTCCTCAGTGTATGGCAACCATTCAGACCCATGAACTGTTGCGGAAATTTATTCTGTTTCTCAGTCGTGAGGAGCAGTGTTTAGATATCTGTGTATGCTTGGAAGGGAGTCACACACTCTGTTTACTGGGTAAAGTGTCTTTAATGAATGTTAATGTACACCCATCAGCCATAACATTATGACCACTAACAGGTCAAGCAGTAATAATGTCAGTTATCTTATTACAATGGCACCTGTGAGTGGGTAGGATATATGAGGCTGCAAATGAACATTTAATCCTTGAACTTGATGTATTTGAAACAAGAAATTGGGCGGCTTTAGGATGTAAGCAACATAGACGATGACCAAATTGTGATGTCAAGATAAGCATTTCTAAAACCAAGGGTCGGTGGTCCTGGCCACACATTGGACATAACCCCATGAGGACAGGACAACTGGATCTCAATCCAGTGGAGTATCTACTGTGACAAAACATTACCAATATACCATGTTTTTAGGTTCCCCGTTTTGATGCCAGAACAGCCTTAGCCAAGACATGACCTCTACCAGACCTCTGAAAGCTGCTGTGATAACTGGCAGTACATTACACATTAGACATTATAGTAACACATACTTCAAACCCTATAAATCTTGAACATAATAAATGTAATTCATAAATCTAACCTGTTTTCGCAGCACTTTTCACAAATATTCATTTGGATTGAAATCTGGTTGTTCATCCCTAACCCACTTTTACTAGGACACTATCAACTGCAGATTAAGAACACTCAATAATGTTGCTCAGATCCTTACTTAGTTTGGCTAGTTTGCTGTTGTCAGTGCAACAATTTTGAGGGCTAAATGTTCACTTGGTGCCAAATACGTCCACTCACTGACAAAAGTCACTGGAACCATATAATCAACATTATGACCAGTTCACCAATTAGTGGTCATAATGTTCATCTTTATTGTGATCTTCATCAGTATATAGTGTATGGATAAATTAAACAGCTCAGTTAATACTCAGTTTGTGATTGCCTCTTTTTCATATATTTTTAGGCAACCTGATTCACTTGGGCTACCTTAATGAGAAAGTCCTTGAAGAGGAGGCTAACCATTTTGTGAAGGATCTGACTGACATGCTGTCCTACTGTCAGAGATACGTCTCCCAAAAGAAGTCTAACCTCACCCATTGGCATCCAGTTTTGGGCTGGTTCTCCCAAACTGTAGACTATGGGTAATAAAAACCGATGCTATTTACTCGATTGCTTTTACATATTTAGAAAAGTATAATAATTAATTGTAGTTTCCAAAAAAGGTGCATATACCCAAATGATGGTGCACAAATGAAGCAGTTTATAATAATAATTTATTTTAATTATAAAGCTTCCCCTCAAAGAAAATGGGGGACTGAGTAGTTTGAGAAATACTAAGACTCATCAGATTGTTTGATGGTTTCTAATACAGAAAGATGTCTTCTGAGTAGACAGTGTACTAAAAGTTGGTTGCTCATTTTCACTCTTTACCTTTTCTGTTTTCCATTTACTTTAGTCTAAACGAATCAATGCCACTGGTGACCAAACAGTTGCAGAACCTGTGGGGTGTTGCAGTCATTCGAACACTCTTCAGTGACGTCCTTTCCAAAAAACTGGAGAGTCAGGAACCCACCCCTCCCCCACCACAACCTAGTACATCCCAAAACAACCTGCCTGTCAAAAGTGAGTTATAACCCTTTAAAAGTATTGTGTCTGAGTTGAGTTGAGTGTGTTCAGTAAAAACAAGTTAAAAGATCTGAAGGTGCTCCATTTAAATAAAAAAAAATGGGTGCTTGATATGTTGATTCTGTGTTTGGTCAGATCTATTCAAGCGAGCATTTCAGAAGTCAGCTTCAGTACGAAATATCCTAAAACCAGTGGGCGGGAAGCGTGTTGACTCAGCTGAGGTTCAGAAGGTGTGCAGCATCTGTGTGCTCTACCAGACGGCCCTGTCCACACTGACGCAGATACGACTCCAAATACTCACTGGTCAGTTTTGAACATTCTCATATACTCTACGCGTGATTATGGAATATTTTGTTATAATGCTTCTTCTTTCTGCAGGTTTGACACATCTCGATGACCTTCTGCCCAAGCTTTGGGCTTTCATCTGTGAGCTTGGTCCCCAGGGAGGCCTCAAGCTCTTTATGGAGTGTCTGAACAATGACACTGATGAGTCCAAGCAGCTTTTATCCATGCTCATGCTCTTTTGTGACTGCTCTCGGCATCTCATCACGTAATTTCAAGGATCTCACTTAATTCTGCATAATAATAGTAATTCATAAACAAACAGACACAACTTTTGAAGTGTTCCTAATGATACATGGTGTATGTTGTAGGATTCTGGATGACATTGAAGTCTATGAAGAACAAACATCTTTCAAGATAGAGGAACTCATCACTATTTCCTCATTTCTGAACACATTTGTGTACAAGATGATATGGGACGGCATCTTAGGTGAGTGGGGAACCTCACCATTGTAAACCAGAGAGTCAAAAAGGTTGGACTACCTTAAGCTTTGATTACAGCATGCATTCAGAGTGTTATTATTTTGATAAGCTTATGAAATGCCACATTTATTTATATTCAGAGTTGGATTCATTTTTCACCAAGACCTCATACTGATGAAGAGAGGTTGTGTACAGTCTCCTCCAGCATATCGCAAAGATTGCCAATAGGGTTAAGCTGTGGATCCTGCGGTGGCCAGTCACTTTGTGAAAATGATGTTTCACGCTACCTAAACCAGTCTTTCACAATTTTAGAACCATGAATCCCGGCATTGGTAATGTAGATGACAGAATATTTTGTAACAATGCGCTTTAACTACTTTATCTTTTTGTCTAGAAAATGCTAAGGGAGAGAAACTGGAGTTATTCCACAGTGTTCATGGTTGGCTAATGGTGCTTTATGAACGGGACTGCAGGCGAAGATTCACCCCTGATGAACACTGGCTACGCAAGTAAATAAAAATAACAAAATATAAATGCATCTTTTCTTTTAGTTTAGTTTGGTCACAAGGTTCTGTATAGACATACAAATAACAATGAAAGTGAGACAAACAAATACTGACTGAAAAGGTGTTGGTTGAATTAATAGCTTGTTTACCTACACTTTATAAAGAGCAAAGGTAACTCAGATTGTAGTGAACTAATTCATTGTCACTATTGTTCCATAAATTTACTCTCTTAATAGATATACTCCTATTCTTTGTGTTTGTTCTTGCTTGGGATTTTTTCAACATTCCTGTGTCTCTGAGTTCATACATACTCTTTGATTTTGAAGAGCATCTGAACAAATTATTATGTGCTTTAAACATTATTTGAATAGTTTTCTAATCTGTATTTATAATCTGTGTGCGTGTATGTGTGTGTGTGTATGTATGTGTATGTATATATATACATTCTACATTAAATTTTAAAGTATTTAGATTAATGAATAGTGGGTTGGATGGGTCATAATAATTTCTTACACTTTTCTTTTGTAACATATAAATTGGTTGAGTGTTACTTTTGTACATGTTTCCAAATAGTATGTATATATGGAACTATGCACGTGTTTCAGTGATGAGGAAAAAACTCATTGTTGTGTGTCTTTGTGGTTTATTCAGGGACTTGAAGCCCAGTCTTTTGTTCCAAGAGCTGGAAAAAGGCAAGAAAAGAGCCCAGCTTTTACTGCAGTACATTCCACACGTTATTCCACATAAAAATGTAAGTTATCACTTTGCACTTTGATCAGCATATTTGTTTTCAGTTGAATAATTGTTTCCTTTCTCACTGTAGAGGGTGCTGCTCTTCAGGAATATTGTTACAAAAGAAAAAGAAAGTTTAGGATTGGTGGAAACAAACTCTGCGTCACCACATGTCACCCATATAACCATTCGTCGCTCGCGGATGTTAGAGGTTCGGAATCAAACAAATGTTTGCACGACAGCAGAATAGAATTTTGTCAGTGAAATTATAACGGTTAAATTTTCCTTACCTTAGGATGGATATGACCAGCTGCGACAGTTACCAGTGAATTCCATTAAAGGTGTGATTCGTGTGAAGTTTGTTAATGACCTGGGAGTAGACGAAGCCGGTATTGATCAGGATGGTGTCTTCAAGGAGTTTCTGGAGGAGATTATTAAGAAAGTATTCAATCCTGCTCTCAATCTGTTCAAGGTAATTCAGGCAGTTTTTTCCTCATTCATGATGCTCAAATCAATGAAACTGATGACTGCATTACCTCATCATTATTTTTCTGCAGACTACGAGTGGAAATGAAAGACTTTATCCTTCACCCACGTCTTACATCCATGAAAACCACTTGCAACTATTTGAATTTGTGGGAAAGATGCTTGGGAAAGCTGTATATGAGGTAAATTAGTATTCTAAGGAAATTCCTGTCATAGATTCTTTTCATCCTGAGTAGTGTTTTAAACAAAAATTAAATAATTCTGCCTGTTTGGCCTGTCTACATTCAGGGAATTGTCGTGGACGTCCCTTTTGCTTCCTTCTTTCTCAGCCAAGTCTTGGGTCACCATCACAGCACTTTCTACAGCTCCATTGATGAGCTGCCCTCACTGGATTCCGAATTTTATAAAAACCTCACATCAATCAAGGTTACTTCTATAAAGTTGTTCATTGTTTTAGTTTTTAATTTGTTGCATTCATCTCTATATGTTGCAGTGTTCACTCTTTACTCTGTTTACTTTCCAGCGCTATGATGGAGATGTCGGAGATTTAGGACTTACGTTATCCTACGATGAGGACGTGATGGGGCAGGTAATGGAGATGAACACAAGAAATCTAATACAATGCAGTTCAATCATAAAACTCCCATTAAGGTTGGAAATGCCTTTCTCTACAGCTTGTCTGTCATGAGTTGATACCTGGAGGAAAAACAATGCCAGTCACAAATGAAAACAAGTATGTCAATTAAAATTTACTATCTAAACCAAATGCAAAACACAAATTTAGTTCTGTTTTTGTAATCTGGTTTTTATGTAAATCTTCTAACTCTGTCTTTCTCTACTGACCTTTGCAGGATTAGTTACATCCACCTCATGGCTCACTTCCGGATGCACACCCAAATTAAGGAGCAAACTGCTGCCTTCATTCGTGGCTTCCGCAGCATCATTAACCCAGAATGGTTGCACATGTTTTCCACACCTGAAGTCCAACGCCTTGTATCAGGGGACAATGCTGAGATTGACTTAGATGACCTCAAGTATGTGACATTTATACTACAATCTTTGCAGGTTCAGCAACAGAAAAAAATATTCCCTGAGCTATTATTCATATGCCAATATAATAAGTAAACTAATTAAAAGTAGTAATTTATCCACAGAATCAGCTAGAGGTTCTCTGACTTCTCAAATTAAAACCTGTGTTAAAGCTACAACACAGTTGAATGGAGTACAACTGTGTAAGATAATTACTTACTGTCTTTGTTTCGCTTAGAAAACACACCGTGTACTATGGAGGTTTTCACAGCAGCCACCGTGTCATCATCTGGCTGTGGGATATCCTGTCCAGTGATTTTAATGCTGAAGAGAGAGCTATGTTCCTCAAAGTAAATTCTCTTATGATTTAAACTCTTATAGCAAAAAGGGTTTAATAGCAATCAGAACGTAACCATTGTGTCTTTTGTGATCTAAAATGTATCTTCACAGTTTGTTACCAGCTGTTCAAGGCCACCCCTTCTTGGATTTGCTTACCTCAAACCACCTTTCTCCATCCGTTGTGTTGAGGTTTCAGATGATCAAGTAAGAATTAGAAAATAGCTCAGCAATGATACTAGTTGCAACAGGATTTCTGCATATTTAAAATCCACGTGACTTAGAATTTCTTCAGTACAGTGTAAATGTATTGCTTTTCTGAAGCCTGTTTAACATAAATTTGGCCTGCTTCAGCCTTGGGTGAAAGGGCTTTAGAGCTGTATTGAAAGCCAGAAACACATGAAGCTACTGGAAAAGGTCACCAGCATACGCCTGTTGTCATATTGTTCTGTATTCACATCAAGTGCATCTCCAGACTCTAATACTGCATTCTTGTTGTCATGTTTATGCTGCAGCTGGATTTCATGTGCTTATACATATGGACTGTATAACATTTTATTTTTAATTTCTTCAGGACACTGGAGATACTCTTGGCAGCGTCCTTAGGGGATTTTTTACCATCCGCAAAAAGGAACCTGGAGGTCGACTTCCCACTTCCTCTACATGCTTCAACTTGCTCAAGCTGCCCAACTACAGCAAGAAGAGCATTTTGCGTGATAAGCTGCGATATGCCATCAGCATGAACACAGGTTTTGAGCTCTCCTAACTCGGCTGCAAAGGACAATCTGTACAGGAGGGTTGTGTTAAGCAGCCTGAATGAGACGACAGGCTCCATTTACTTGGACTGCAGCCTGTCATGCCCATGGGGAGTCACCAAAACAAAGGGCAAACCATGAAGGACCTCAGTGTTTCCCTTTGTCTCTTATTTGACTGGATGAGCTCTGATCTACTTCAGTGCACTCCCTCACATCAAAGGGAGGTGCTGTTGTTGCAGCACAATCCAATTTTTAGCATCTCCCTTTGCCACTCCCAAAATTCAATATGTCATGTATTTAACTTGATGAAATACTGACATACGGTGGCTAAATCTCTGTTTCTCAGGCTTAACAGAATCATCTTTGGATCTAACACTCCCATTTTAAGTGAACTGGAAAGCAATACAGATGCAATGCAAGCCATTAGACACGTGGATGACTCACTTAAGTGAAACCAAGCGATGCATCGTTAATATACTTACAAGCTTGGACTCCATTATCAAGCAACTTTTAGCTGATATTGGATGAGTCTTAAAATGTTCTGCTGAACATAATGCATCTTTTATAAATGGAAGACAAATCAATGTCTTGTGTTCAACCTCCATGAAGGAGGAGTGACTCATAAAAGTGATCCAGTGCTGATTACATTATGTCCCATTTGGAGAAAAAAATCATCTTGACCTCATTCCATTTCTTCCCTTTTAAAAAAAAACACAGCACTCACCTGAGCAAGACTTTGTGGATTTGTGGCTTTCCATGAGAAGTTGCAGCATTTTCAGAATCCTTTGATCAGCCTCAGCTCTAAGGAAGAATTTTAACATAAAAAAAAAACATTTGATTATGCTGACATATATAAAGAGAAAGGTCTCCTTGCTGTAGCAACTTGTACATTTGAGGAAAAAGAACTGAATGTGTTTGTATCTGCCCTATAGAGCAGCAGCTGTTCATTGTCACACATCTGTGTTTGACCTTCACTCAAGAAATGAAGAGCAAAGTCAATCATATTAGTATTTGTATTTACTACTAGAAAAACTGAAAATGTCTCACCTTGAATAATGCTGAGTGCCTCATGTATTCCCATCCCCCTGCTACCACATCTGACTGTAACCGACTGTAACCAATAACCACATTTATCGGAAATAAGCCATAGAAATGGGGCTACATACCTAGACTTTACCAAGTGCAGAAAACCAACCACTGTACTACCACTACAACATCCAAGGAGGGTTTTACTAAAAAAATGCTCTCTGTGTTCTGTGGACTTTTTAAGCCATGTGGAAAAGTATTAGAGGTTAACACCTCTTAACATGATGTCATGGACTGGGTTGTCAAACCAAATGTGACTGCTCAATTCCTTTGGTTGGCAATGTTGCACAAGTGTCTACTGTCTGTGTCTTTTGGGAATGTATCTTTTGGATGGGGGATGGGGGGGTGCTACTTTATAAGCCTAAAATACTACTTCACACAGGGTTAAATTATGTCATGCAGTCAAGGAAGAGACCTTTAATAAGTAAGCAGATTTAACTGTAATGTTTGAAGAGTCAAAAAATATATATCATCTCTTTAACAATTTCTTTATTATGCAAAAAATGCTTTCTATCCTAAAGATGAATTGTGTCTTTTGTGAATTTTGTTAGTAAGTAACACAGGTTATGGAACATACTGGTCATTATTGCTATGTTTCTAACCAGTAACATCTTGACCACTAATGTGTGGAAAACAGTAAATCTAATTATATTGAAAAGGCAACCATAGCTATTTAAAACACAGATTGTCTTTAACTTACCTGCAGCCTACTAATGAGATTTTTAAATATTTGACAATTCAGTCTGGAGAGTTTTGCTTCGGCTCTCTTCAAAAACACTACGCCGAATACGTGTAAGAGAGATGGAAGATACCTCATGAGCGTGTCTGTCTTGTTTGATTGGGTCACACCTCTGTTTTAAATGATGTCAAGGGTAGGCTAGACTTTAAATGTACCAGTGGACTGCTAACGCTGACTTTGCTTATCCACACTTTTGGTACAAAAATAAAACTGATCCTGGAAATGTTTCACCGTCCCTCTGGAAGTTTTCCTCTTTTAAACTGGATGCAATATGATGAGTGGGTTAAAAAGGTGTCTCATGTAAGATTTGTGTAAGATACTTTTTCCTGTAAACCATGTACACCAGTATTGTATAAATCATTGACATCATCATTTACAACGTGTATTTTGTCCTTTCCAAGCATATAATGGTTTATTAATTAGATCCCACAAACACCTGCTGTGTCTGGAGTCACACTTTGTGACTGACCTTCGACAAGACCAGGAGGTTGTGTGAGGGAAAATGTATCAACGCTGTTGAGTAACGAGCGGATTATGGTCCAAATGCCACATCTGAGCCATAGTCAGCTCTGGCTTTCTGCACTGTGCGACTCTTAATGAGAGTAGAACTGAAATATATTAGCTGTCTACCTGAAACCACCTGAACCTGTAACATCACAACCATGAGCAATCCACCGAGTCCTTCTCCATCCAGATGGTTCAGAGCACTGCGCAGGTAAAGGTCAGATCATCAAATGTGCCATTTCTGCTGTGAATTCTGTTCAAAACTAACATTTATTGTAATTTTATACTGTATAGAAAAGCAACAGAGGCAGAATGTTGCTTACAATGTAATAAAACCCTTTAAATATATCACAATACTTACAGTACACAGCACAAATAAGCTCACATTTTTGATGATTATGTTAAGTGTTTCGGTGTTTCAGCAAAAGCTCCAAGCTTAGTATTAATTCTCTGTTGTTTAGTGAAACTGAAAGATTGTTTATCTGTTTCTGAATGAGAGCTCTTGAGCCACCTTTGTGATAAGAGTGATGGGTTCATTTTAAACAGCTTTGAATGTTTAGTCCATCACCTGATTGGCTGGGGTTACTAGGATTTTCATTATGCTTCCTGCCAGTGGGGCTTTTACTGACCTCCTGCATGGGCTTAAAGTGCATAGTACTTCCATTCATTAAGGGCAGCACTGAAGCAATTTTTCTCACACCAAAATGAGTGTCAAAATAAAGGCGTGCAATGCTTGTCAGAGGAATGGCCAGTTAACCTGCAGAAGGTAAAGTGAAAAGTTATAGTGCGAGTGTCTTAATTGGCTCAGGGTAGTCAAAGCCAAAGGTGTTTTGTTCCAGGACCAGGCTGGGGGAACCATGTATGAAGACTTATCTGCTGGAGTGTGTGGATCTACTGAGAAGGGCTAGAGTTGCCTTTATAGCTGGACGGACCCTAATGGAGAGCTTCAGATTGGCTCAGCTGGAGGCTGTGGTACAGATGCTGGAGGAACATGAGTGTGACTTTGTGGATGCTCTTGGAAGAGACCTTCATAAGGTTAGTGGGAGTTTTACAATGATTTTGATTACTCCACAGCTGTATGTTTGCCTTCATAAATGGAAGTAATTCCTTTGCATTTTTTTGACCAGCCACGTTTTGAGACAGTTGTGTCAGAGCTGATGCTTGTCAAGAATGAGGCTCTGTATGCCGTCAACAACCTGAAGAAGTGGATGCAGCCGCACCATGTTGAAAGAAACCTGGTGAGATTGATTGTAAAGGCTCTTTGCCTAAATTATCTTCATAACATCAGCATTTCTACTGATTTGCACAACCTTTTAGTAAGAACATTCCTCTTGCCTGAAACAAAGGAATGTTTTGTAGTTGATTAACCTGCCAAATCAGATTAAAACTTTAGTTACCCTGATCTTTGTTGAGATTACAACAAGCTGTCTTTTCTGGTAAGATTGGCTAAGCCCATGTCGTAGTGTTATAACTAATTCTGAGCATGTCTGATGGTTGCAGTCCACCTCGCTGGATGAGTGTCTGGTGATCAGTGAGCCGCTGGGAGTGGTGTTCATCATGGGCTCCTGGTGTAGTCCAGTTCAAATGTGTGTGGTGCCTCTGGTGGGGGCCATTGCAGCAGGTGCAATTACTATTTTCAGTTTAATGGCACATGTGCAAAGAACTGGACAGATGAATATTATGAATATTTTTTGTTTGCATAGGAAACTGTGCAATTATCAGCCCCTCTGAGTGCTCTACTAACACAGCAGAACTTCTTCACCGTCTCACTCCTTCCTACCTAGACAATGTAAGTAATTAGACAGAAAAAGCAACGGCGCACTTTGCTTATCAATTTTACTGCCCAGTTCACTGTAGAGTTTTTGATTTCTCAAATTACTCAGTGAGTTGTGTAAATTCTTAGCGGATGCTTTGATTGGTCTCATCATGGGTAATATGTTACAATAGAGCGTCGTTTTTGGTAGCCCCAGTAGGACCACAATCACTTGCTGTTGTTGTCTCCAGCAAAGCAGCTTGATGGCTCATTATGACTCATATTAAATCTGCTTAGGTAGATATCAGACTTGTTGGTTTGGGCTACTTACAGAACATTCACAAATGAAAACCAGCAGTGATTATGTAAATTAGCCTAAATATGATCACATTTCAGAATGGAAACAAGGAGACATAGATCCATAAAGACCTCCAGTCTGATCTCTGACTTGTTTTCTTCAAGGAATGCTTCCATGTGATCCTCCCCAGCACAAATGACTTGCCTGAAATTGTGGACTTTAAATTTGATCATGTCTTCTTTACAGGTAAATAATTAACCTTAAAATAGTTTTGTGATTATTATAAAACTTTCCTAATATACTATGGATGTTTGGCAATCTATAGGGAACAAGGAGGAGGGAAGCAGAATTGCTCAAGCAGCAGCACGAACACTCACACCTGTCACTCTAGTTTTGGGTGGCAAGAACCCTTGTTATGTGGACCAACACTGTGACATTATCACCACCACAAAACGCATTGCCTGGGCCCGTTTCCACAACGCAGGACAGAGCATGGTAGCTCCTGACTACATCTTGTGCCACGCAGAGCTCAAAGCCCGGTTTGTCCAGGCACTCAATTGTTGCCTCTTGCAGTTCTATGGTTCTGATCCCAGACAATCCCCCAGTTTTGGTCGCATGGCTAATATGGAGATTTTCAACAAAACAAGGGACATTCTGTGGAGATCTGGAAGGGTGGCAGTGGGTGGGCAGGTGATAGAGGCAGAGAATTATATTGGTAAGTGTCCTTTACGTGTAGTTTGAAAAAAAATAGTCATCCTATTGTAAAGGATCTTTTTTTATACTGAACTGATACATTCCAAAGTGCACCTGAGAGTTGCATGTTCTAATATCCTCTATACTGTATGCTTTCTGTCTGCAGCCCCAACTATTTTGACAGAGGTGATGGAGTCAGACTCAATCATGCAACAGGATGTTTTTGGTCCAGTTCTTCCTGTTCTCACTGTTAACAATGTGGATGAGGCAATAGCCTTCATTAATAAGCAAGAGAAGCCCCTCTGTGTATATGCATATTCCAGCAACAGTAAGGTACACAGCAGAAACACACACCCTGCATTCATAGCATATATCTTAAGCAGCCCTGTGTAATTCTGTTTGTGTTCATCTACTTATAAATGCAGATCATCTCCAGACTAATGAATGAGACCTCCAGTGGAAGCTTTTGTTCCAATGATAGTGTCCTGCAGAGTCTGATGGTGGCTCTGCCTTTCGGAGGAGTTGGTATGTTAGTGGTGTCAAATGCGCAAATCATATCACATACACTACATGAAATTTCCCAAAATGTTTTTTTTCTCCTTTGGACAGGTGCCAGTGGAATGGGTTCATACCATGGACGCTACAGCTTTGATACCTTCTCTCACAAGAAATCATGCCTTCTAAGAAGCACACGGTTGGAGTGTGTCACCTGCTTGCGTTATCCACCCTACGAGGAACGCAATCTGTCTATAATGACATGGGCCAGTACTCTATCCCAGAGGAGCCAGGGCTGGTGCCAGATCCTGTGACTGTGTGGGAGGGTGATGTTGGATGAAAATCAGGCCCCCCACCCTGCTCTACAATGTTTTGAGTTGTTGAGACACACAGTCATTATTTGTGCATTAAAATACATGAGAAAATCTTTTGGGGCATAGCCACATCTAACAGGAGAGTGAACAATACACACAATTATGGAACAAAAACGGTGATTCTTAGCATTTAATGTCAATTTGTACGATGCCTCAGCAGAAAATTAAATGACATGACAATTTTTTTGATGTGTGTGCAACAATTCTTCAGGAGAAGTATATTTGCATTACAATTCCACATTATTAACAACCCCCCTCACAACCATATGAAAATTTAATTATGTCTGTTTTAATCTTCACATGGGGATCTGGTCATTCAGGTCTCTTGTAGATGGTTTCCTTGTTGCCTTCTTTCATTGCTGCATATCTGGCTACAGTAAACAGGTAGTCACTCAACCTGAACAAAAATAATAAGACATTATTACATATATTATGAAGAAGACATATCTTTATATAGAGCCCTTCACTGACCTGTTCAAAAACTTGGCGACATCCGGATCTGCCTCCCCTGAGCGCACAATTGGAGCAACACTGCATCAACAGTATCAAACTATCAGAATCAACTCTAAAGTAAAGCAATCAAAGGGGTTCTTTTTGTGATTCAGGACAAAACCACAACCAGAAACCTGCTATGTCTGACCTGCGCTCTGCTCTCCGACAGACTGTCCGAGCCATGTGCAAAGCTGCACTGGTCTTTCCTCCAGACTGTAATACATAATACACAAGGGTTAGCTATAGTCGTGATATTTAAAGAATGACATTTGATATATATTTACAAGCTGCTTTACAGGTAAAATAAAGTTGGTCAGTGGAGGAAGTTCCTCTGTAAAGTTATCAATCCAGCTCTCCAGATCCGCAACTGGCTGACTGCTAAATCTTGTTCTTCCTGCACACACAAAAAGAAATTTATCAGCATAGAAAATATTATGTACTGATAAATGTTTATTATATAAATTTGCCTCCACACATAAATGTACATACTTATGTGGCTTTCTCTTGCTGATGATTGAGGTGTGGCAATGTTGGAGCCCACTTCTTGTAAAATGCACTGTATCTGTAACGACATGTACAGTATTATAAAAAAAATCTCCTTCATAAAATGTCAGAAATTAATTTGGGAAGAAAAATAAACCACACACCTTCTCAAGCTGATCAGTGAAGGTGTGACCTTTGTCAAGGGAAAATTCTCTGGCCAAGCTGTGATATACAGTAACTATTAACATTTACCGTAGATATATTTCAGAACAATTTCATTAATGACTTGTGATATAAAAAGATACATCACCCTATAGCTGATGACAATTCATCTGTGTTTCCTAATGCTTCAAATATATGATCTTCCTTTGGTCTCCTTTCTCCTGTAAATGTGCTTGAGAAACCTTTAGAGCACAGAGAAAAAAATTAAGTCAGTCTTTGATCGACCCATACACACTTATATAACATGTTCTTTTACTCAAAACAACCTTTGTCTCCAGTTTTGGTGTATATTTTGGGTTTTTTGTTGTCACTTTGAGTGGCGTAACTGTAAGGGAACAAAAAATAACCTTGGTTAAATAAAGCTCCAGTTTCAAAAATTGCCCCTGCTAAATTTCTATAACTATTGTGGTGATATTTGAAGTAATGATGACTGTGTGGTATCAGCACGCTAGTGCACTGTTATGGAACATCACAACAAATGACAGATTCAAGACTTTAAACGTACACTTTGACGCAGTACATGCAGGTACAAATACCTTCTCTCAAAAAAACACGATCCTATCGTCCGATGTTCACTAACTAGCCTCTTTATCCCGGAAACACATCGCAAATGGGCAGATTTCATAACAAACGAAGCCATGTTTTAGCTAAGAGCTGGCACTTAAAGGTAAGCGATGGTAAATAAACTTTTAGACCCTCGGTCGTGGCCGTAGTTTGTGGGCGAGTCCCTTTTTATCGCGTGATTGGTCAACTCATTGCATGGTGGCAGAGCGCGGGCCGATGATTGGACAGAGCAAGATCTATGTACCGAGATAAGCCGCTGATTGGCTACTGAAACTATCCCTGGTCCATCCCTTTTGTAAAGTGTCAACTGTGTTTTTATCATGGGTTTTTCACTCCGCTATGAAAAGACTCTGGTTACAGGGGATTGTGGAGTCCTTTCGTTACAAAAACGCTTACTTGTAATCTTTAAACACAGATCGAGCCGTTTGGAAAAGTGCACAGCTGTGGAGCAGAGCAGTGGACGAGCTGTTCAGAGGATTAGCGTTAGCTAAAAGTAGCCGAAATCGCTAATAATAACAGTGCTGTGTCACTGGACCCAGTTACTACTCAGTCGGACTTTGACACGCTTTGTACGTCGAGGAAATGCAAGTGAGGGACTGCATCGTATCAGCTCCGGGGAAGGCGATTCTCCACGGAGAGCATGCAGTGGTGCACGGAAAGGTAAACCTCACGGACGAAAGGAGAGCTTTGACAATGAGCATATGTTGACCAGAGACAGATCAAGACAAAACATGGCTTGTCGATATCTTATAAGACGTACAGATCTTAGAATTTTAAAAGTAGTAGGGTTGAATGGGTTTGTGGATAAACATTTGTATTTTGCTCATCGTGGTAACATTGCGATTGCTACATCAGTAATAATATTTCAACCAGTCTGCTTGGTTGTCCAGAAAAACGCACAGATCACTCATGCAGAAATATTTGATCAGAAATAGTAATTCAAACTAGCAAAATACTAAAACGTTCAACACTGTCTTTCAGTATGCATGTTTTACACAGTACCATAACTAACATTACTGTCTTGCATTTCTTTCTGCAAGTGAGATTACCCTTAATCCTGACCATTAAATTGCAGACCTTTGCAATCATATAATTGCACATACTAATATTCTGAATATGTTTAGAGTATTATGACTAATTGTACAGTCCTACAGTAAGTCATGTTTTGAATGCAATTTTTGTTCCTGTTAGACATGACAAATTATTGCGTTTTATCCTTACTGTAACTGAGGAACAGAAGCCAGTTACTGCTTGTAATATTGAAAATGTATATTAAATAATCACAAAATCATGACATGTCATATGCAAGAGGACTGACTGGTGTTTGTGATGCATCATTATTTATGGGTTCAGATTTGATAGAGTGTTTCTTAATTCTTTGTTTCTGCTCATTTACAGATGGCTCTTGCAGTCAGTTTAAACCTGAGATCATATTTACGATTGAAAGCCCCCAGTAATGGTAAAGTTTGCATCAACCTTCCAAATATTAACACATTCCTTTGCTGGGACCTAAATGAACTGAAGTCACTTATTCCTGACTCTTGTGGTAAGAGGCAACACACAAAACAAGGAACCTTAGCACCTACAGATCATAATTTAATGAGTTTATTGAGTACAGAATACAGTCATTAGACTGCAGTGAGTTAGAAAACAGTGTGAACAGTCTTTCAAAAATAGTACAGCCGAGTTTTCTGTGTATTCACATACAGTATGACTGAAATTTAGGTTCAATAATCATCTTATTTATTATTATTGTCTTATATAAAGACAACTTTCATTGTTTTTGGAGGTTGCACATCTCTATATAATTCTGGACAAGCCATAACTCTTTAAAATTAAAGTTTTAGTATACAGTATTTCCTTTGGTAATAAGTTCTATTGTATCTGTCATATTTTATTGTTCCCTGTACATTTTAAAGTTCGATTTTGTGCTGTTACAACATCATTTCAGTTGTGTAATTGTTTCTCTGCTTTTCTTAGAGCTAAGAGGGAGGCAGATAAAACACCTGGATCCTGAACTAGTGAGGAGACTTCGTGAGTTTGTTGGTGTCACAAATGGAAACTTGGATAATTGCAACATGGCCACATTGTCCTTCCTTTACATCTATATCTCCATGTTTGCAACTGGGTAAGAAAGTACAATTTTTTTGTTTGCTTGTCTATTTTATTTTCACATCCTGATAACTGAGACACTTTCTTATGCAAGTTACTTGTACAGAGCATTTATCAAATCTCATTCAGGTTTCTTGTGGTTTGCTGTATGAGTTGATTCTCTGAGCAGTAAATGGCTTTGAAAATGATAATTTAATCAACCAACTTTACAAATTTTATTTGTAAATTAAATTACATTTTAATAAGAAAATCAGTATGAATCTTTTTACAGCTGGTTAAACTTTGCAATTATTGCATATAGCAAAATCATTCCTAAAACATAAATCTCAAAATACTATTGTACCACTGACACCAGAAACCAAAACATTAATTTTCAAAGTTGCAGTATACACATTACATGTACACTGTCCTATCAGCTGAAGATGGGCCCTGGCCTTTATTTTATTTAAATGGGGGATAAAGATCTAATTTAAAGAGATATTGCATGAGGCTAATTAGTGTTATTTACCAGATTAATTTACAACCCCAAATCACAAAATGTTCAGACAGTTTAGAAAATAGCAATTAAAACATAATGGTGCATTTTAAAAATTTGCTTGGATGTGTATTTCATTGTAGACAGTGTGACGACAGCGCATGAGGCTGACCTGCGGTGGTTCTCCGGCTCTGGATAGGACCGACTGATAAACATGCAGAATCCTGGATTCCCTTATCTCTAACAGATCCATAGGGACGCAGGATTGTTACGGCAACACGTTGTCCAGCGCTGAGACACAAAACTATAATTACAAAAATCAAGGTAGTCTTTACTGTGCCCTACCTTTAGCACAGTTCAGAAGCCTTGTCAGCTTCTGTAATTTCAGAGGCATCTGAGGTGGGTCATCACTCAGTGGAGACATATTATGGTCTAAACCAATGATATATGTTTGATTTTATGAAGAAGTGGACAGTGTACAGTATGTTCCAAGATTCCAGATTTAAATGCCATAGAACTTGTATTTGTAACCATAGCTGTGTGTATTAGTGGTACCGATCCTGTATCCCTATGGATCTGTTAGTGATATGGGAAGCCTGCGTTGTGCATATCAATCCTTTGTTCCCATCCAGAGCCCAAGAACCAGCGCAAGTGGGCCTAATGGACGGAACTAGCGCAGGTCAGCCTAATGGATGGACGATGATCAATGCACACTGAAAGCTGTGGTGATAACATGACACAGCTGAGTGTCAGCAAAATCCAGTCCTTTACTTACTACCCGTGTTTGAGAAACTTTATTTTTGAAGATTTTTTTTTTACAAATTTTTGCTTATTTAATGATAAACTCCTTATGAACCAAATCATGTTCAAAACCACATGTTCCCAGCAGTTGTTTCAAAGTGCAGTGTTTTTTAATGATTTTGACTCATTTATAGCCCCTAAGTGCCCCTGTCGGAATTGGTTCCATTCGTGTAGAAGACCTAATCTGAGAAATGTCTTGTCTATTTTCTAATAAAATGACATTGACTGGACAGAACATGAAATATGTTGTGGTCATACTGCCTACAATGAAATACAAATCAAAGTACAGTGGTACCGTATTTTCCGCACTATAAGGCGCACCTAAACGCCGTCTATTTTGTCCAAATATGACACTGCGCCTTATAATC